>JANHGN010015524.1:0-42138 GCA_024605025.1 Megaceryle maxima
TGAGGACCATTTGAAGGAGCTGGGTCTGTTTAGTTTGAGGAAGAGGAGGCTGAGGGGAGACCTCATCACTCTCTACAGCCACCTGAAAGGACATTGTAGAGAGGTTGGTGCTTGTCTCTTCTCTCAGGTACTTAGTGACAGAACCAGAGGGAATGGCTTCAAACTGAAGCAAGGTAGGTTTAGACTGGACACTAGGAAAAAAATCTTCACAGAAAGAGTGGTGAGATATTGGAATAGGCTGCCCAGGGAGGTGGTTGAGTCTCCATCCCTGGATGTGTTTAAGCATCACTTAGATGTAGTGTTGTGGGATATGGTCTAGGGGAGAACTTGTAGAGTAGGGTTAATGGTTGGACATGATGATCCCAAGGGTCTTTTCCAACCTAAATGATTCTGTAATTCTGTGATTCTATCTGCAGGGTCAAATTAAAATTTTGCATTACTTGGTCCTTACTTTGTTACTGATATTTTCTCTCTACTTTTCCATATTATTTTTGAAAATTAATATAACACAATATACCTTAACCTGTGGATCAAGCCTTTAATAGGAAATGTGTGTGTCTCTGTATTTTCTGAGGAAAAAAATTGATTCAACTCTACATACAGATTTTAGTTTCATCTTTCTTCAAGAATTTTTACAATTGCTTTCATAGCACTTACTTAGTCTCCTTTTCACCCCATTAAGTCATCAAAAGAACCTGTAAGGAAATAAAATAATGTATTTTCTTGAATAAATATATGAGACTCCATTACCTTCTATTAGCACAATAAACTCTACCTTCTAGTAGTTATGCTTAGAACTGGAATTTGGATGAATGGCTGTTGTCCAGCAAATCAATATCTGTGAAGATTTTCATCTTTGATAGGCTTAGGCATCTAAGCTTTCATTAAAGCATAAAAAACAGACTTTCAGACCTTGAGTTTTTACAAATAAATAACTATTTGGAAAAAAAAAAATCTTAGTAGGAGGTTTAAGATACTTAAATGGTGCTATGTATGGGAAATCCAATCATACAGTTAGACACACAGACATTGCAGTCAGTGGTGAAATGCTGAGCAGATGAGGGAAGAGGACATATGTGCCTATGTGGGTTGTGCACAAAGGGTTTCAAAAGTGCGATATGGGCCAAGAGCTGATTTGAGAATAATGGGGCATCGTGATGGCTTACTGTTTTATAATGTCAAATTAAAATATTAACTAATGGATACAGGTTTATATTCCACTATTTGGCACTTATTTTGCTGACATGTTAGTGTGTAGCTCCAGAAAACTTTCCTTAAATTTAATCTGCTCTCTAAACTTTTGATAAGAAATGTCATAAATCTTCAAAAAAACTCCAGAAAGAATCTCATGGAATCCAGTTCAGAAGAATTATGATGAGATAGGAATTAATGATTTTGCAGAAAAAAAAGGAAAAAAGAAAAATCATGCACTTTTTTGCTGTTTTCTTCATTTTTCATATAAGATCTCCCTCCTGAATAAAGACAGTGATACCAGAACCCTCTAATGACTGCTCACTTTTGCTTTCTGCCTTTCATGGGTGAGAACTGATGTCAACTCCTTAATCCCATTCTGATGTTTCAAGTAGAGGAATTATAGTCTAGGAAAGGAGTGTAACAGATATGCTCTTCTGCTAACCATATCTGGGGTAGAAACCATAGACAGGTAATTACTACTTCAATTTTGCATCAGAAATTACATTCAATATTTTATATGTTAAACTCAAACACCTTTTTCTTGGAACAACTAAAAGAGAAATTTTCAGTGTCCATCATATATTGGAGAAATATTTAAGTGATGAGATTAAGAATGGTCACTGTGATTACAGAAGGGAAGCATTTCCCTGATATTTTGGCTTGTGGAAAGTTAGGTTTTGATTTTGGATGAAGATCGGTATTAGAATAAATGCCTATTTTAAATTAATCATGAGAAAAATTATACACTCTGAACTCAGACACAGAATTTGAATGTACTTTTAAAACTCAATTTTTCTATCATCTAGTCTATTCTGAAGGCGGCATAGCAAAAAGGTGAGTTCACTAACACTGGAAACTTGCTGGAAATGTTTTATAGCATCTTGCACTATGTTTATCCAGAGACAAGGACTGCTTTTGTTTGTAACTGGAGTACTTTACAGTGTTAGAGGCCAGCACATTAAACTTTTCCCTTAAATCTGCACAGGAAGACATAGGTATGGTACTTAAAACAAAGTCTTGAGAAGATCCACTAAAACCTGCTGTAGGAAGAATCTCAGCAAGAGTCAGACAATAAGGAAAAGCCTCACCACTTTTGCTGGTCAAATTGCATGTAAAATTCACATTTAGAGATGAAGCATATAAATAAGGCAAAGTCTGCACATTTACTGCAGAAGTTGGTTTGTCTATTGATGTTGCCTCTGTAGCAGCCTCATCGTGACTGTAGGCCAAATATCTCCTAGCAGATGCTCAGCTCAGTGAGCCTACATTCCTTAGCAGCTACAGCTTAGCAAATACTTCTAAGAGACAGAGACAGACTGTGAAGCTATTTGTTCAGAAAGGATCTTGTTTCAGAGGTAGATGATGGTTCCATAAAGAAAACAAATGACAGCTACATGTTCGAACAAAAAAAGGCAGCCTTGTGCAAACCATGCTGATTTTTGGCATAAGGACAACTAATTAGTCCCAGACAATGATACTACACTCAAAAATATGATCCCAAAGTGAATTCTAAAGGTTGTCTTTTAGAAGGAAGAACAAATTATCTAAAAATACACAGATAATCCTAAATCTTAACAGCAGTAATGTTGTATGTTACAAAAAGGATTTTGAAAAGTGATTAAAAAGTCATATAACGTGGAGTTCTGGTTCCGGTTGTCTGTGTAATACATGAATTATAATAAACTGTTAGTATGTGGCACATGATATTTTTACACTCAGTCTAAGATTTTTTTAAAGTCGCCAGCTGATTCTTGGCAGTGGTGCCAGGCTGTTCTCCAGGATGTCAGCTAGTGTTTGAGCCAGGAATTTTTTTTTTCCAGAACAGACAACTTTTCAGAGTCAGTCTAGAAAAGAAAGTTGAATAATTTATTTGAGGAAGAGAAAATATTAGCTTGAACTCCTAAGAAGTGATCTTTGGTCCTCTTAAGGACCCTGTCTGAGGCAGCCCAGAAGGGAAGACAATTGTCAGAGAAGACAAGAAGAGTTACTTATCACAGGAAAAGTGATAAAGTCTTGCAACCAAGGGTTCTAAATCAGACTTCTTCAGAGATGGTGACCAGATGTTTGCTTTACCATACTCTGAGAGACAGAGGAATAAATCCCTGTAATGATCTGATGTTATCATCCCAGTGCAGAACTGTAATGTCCCATCAGTTTTCCATGCACAGAAATGTGCCTTCAATACACTGTATAAAACATTGGTGTTAGAGATTTATAAAAAGCCTTGTGAAACCAACAAAAGGAAGAAATAATGGTGGACCATAAAATCATTAGACAGGAAGTGAGGCAGTATAGGCTAATTATTTTCCCAAATTGGGCACTGTTTAATGTAAATGATTGCGAACTGTTTAATCTGTACCTATTATTATTATTTCTTAATTTTAATGCTTCCAGAATAACATTGTAGCCACACATTTCCAGTTTTCTTACTGTGAATGTATCCAATACAATAATTCAAAATGTATTTTTGCACTTATTCACAAAGTAAGATTAGTCTTCAAGAAAGCCTGTTAGGTTTGTCCTGACAAAGTATTTTTTACAGACTTAACTTACATTATTTCTTCTTTTGCATAGTTTCAAAATCTCTGTGCATGTATAATTACTTTTGTAAAATGTGGAAGACCTACATCCTCCCCAGTTCCCCCAAAGATGTCTAGATTCTTCCTCTGTCAAACTGATAGAAGTAGACTTGTGAAGTGTCTGTCTATGGCTATTCCAGAAATACAGCTTTAAGAGGTATTTTTAGACATATTTTATGTCATATTTTAGTTAGAATGGTAACACAAAACCTAAATGATGATAATTTAAATGTCAACAATATCAAGACCAAAGCATAAAAGAAGGAAGAGAAATGATTCTAATTATACTTTAAGATTATAGACTCAGAGAAGCACATTGAAAAGCATTTTGAGAGGTAATAGTTTGTCCTTAAGACAGGATAAACTAGACTTAAATCATTCATGGTAACTATTTCACTAACTTGTTTTTGGAAACTTTCACTGATAGATATTCCACAATATTCCAAAATTATCTTCACCCTCTCTACAGATTAGAAGTTTTAACTTTGTGCCTAAACTATACTGACTTTCTACACTTTAGCAGTACTTCTTGTTATTGCTACATGAATAGGGAAAACAGTCTTTTTTATGAACCTTTCCTACATTTTGGGACTGAAAATTTTGTGTATGACAGATTTCTCTAGATTTTTCTTTTTGTATACGTTAGCTCAATCCTAGTGAAGTAACTAAACGGCATCTTTTCATTCAGTCAGAATGGAATTCATCTCAGACTGTGTAAGCCTAAATGCCTAACCGTATCTGTCAGATCTTTGACACACAAAGCCAAATTCTGCATTTAGACATATACAGTAGGTTATGTGAATCCACAATAGACACTGGAAATGGAAGGTCTGACTTAGCTTCCCCATATAGATGCCTAATGTCATCTGAGGTACCCAATGTATTTGAAAGATCCAGATGGAACTGCCAGATATGACACACGAGAAATCTGTGGTTTCCTGAAAAAGCATCTGGAGGTCACTGAATGAAGCCAAATGAAGACTGGAGAGCTATTAATTTAACAACGTGTATATGCCTATTCTCAGGTGAGCTAAGTAGCTGTCTGGGCTCCATTGGCTGTGCTTATTTAAGACTCAATTCAGTTACCCACATAGGGATACCAAGGGACATTTGAGATGCCTTAATATACCTGAGATGTGCATTGTGATGCCAAGGTATGACACAAGGTTGACAGTGGCATGCTTTTCTGCAGGGGCTGCTGGAGGGCAGGAGCAATACCACAGGATATCAAAACATGCTAGATGCCCACTGTGTGTAACTAAGCCAGACAGTACTTCAGTATTTTTCAGTAGCCCTGCTGCCTAACTCATTGATTTCAATATTGTACTTGTGGTTATTTATATCTGCTTTGAAGTGATATTTTGCTCTTGTCCCATTCTGAATTGCATTCTATTTACTTTATACTACTTTCTCCTTTTGTAAATAGCTTTGAATTCTAACCCTGTGCTGCAATGTGTTTGCATCTGCTCTGAATCTGGTATCATCTATAAATTTAATAAGCGTTGCATCTATTCCACTGTCTAGATAATTAATGAAAATATTCAATAGTGCCAGTTTCAAAACAGACTTCTGTGGAACACCACTTGACGCAGCTTTCTGTTTTAACATTGAACCGTCATATCTACTCTTTCAGTATGGATCTTCAGTTAATTGTATATGCAACTCACAATATTTTGATCTGCATGAATTTTCACTCATATTATAGTGAGAACATGATGTGTGGTAGTGTCACATACATTACTTACATTATGGTACATGACAACAAATCTTTTTTTCCCTTACTACAAATAGAACTTTCCTTGGATTGGCATAATTCATTCTTCATAAAGTGTTAACTGTTACTCAGCCTTTTGCTATCCTCTATATCCTTACCAACAGATAGTCTGTCCCAGCATTTTTCTGAGTTTGAAAGTATGATGATAGCCCTATAATATGCTGGCTATTCATTCTTATAGGTAAGATTTGTCTTTGTCCTCTTAATAATCTGGAAACTTAATGGTCCTGCACCAATACTTTTTCTTGCTTCACCAGGTTGAAGTCTGAGTACTTCAGGGTAAATTTCACCAGGTCTAGATGAGTAATTTACAAACTAGTATGCTATTACTTTAATTTCTCAAATATTTGAACTAGATTTGAGGCTTTTTTAGATAAAGGAGTATTTTAAGAAATTTGTTTGTTTGTTTGTTTCTTTTTTCCCCCAGTGTAAATACCATAATTACATAAAGAGTAAGGAAAGATTAAATCTCAAAGAAGCCTGAAATAAGGATAATATAGTGTTTTTGGTTTTGTTTTGGTTTGGTTTTTGTTTTTGTTTTTGTTTTTGTTTTTTGTAAGACAGCTGCTTATAAACTGAATTAATATTATTATCACTAGCACTTGAACAATGTTTGGTTTTAAACATAAAACAAAGCTCCTTATATATTACAAGCGAAGTATTGGAGAAAATCCCTAAACTGCTAAAAATATTCTCTGTAACAATGTTCTAAAATAACAAACTTGTAAATAGTAAGAATATTGTATACATAACACTGAAGCAATGTTAAGTCTGGTTCAGGCTTACTTTAGTATTTTGTGGAACAAATAAAATGAAAGCACAAGTTGAAACTCAGATAGTAATGCCAAGCTCTAATAAGATGGTTTTATCAGAACAAAGCTGTCTGGTGCATACCAGATTCTCCTAAAGATGAAATACAAATAAACAAACAACTGCAGATAACACTACATCATCTAAACAGACTGGAAAACAAACTGTTGTATGGCTTGGACAGACTGTTATACAGACTCGAGACAGATCATAAACAAAAACCAAGCTTCTGCAATTTCAAAGGAAAAGCTGATCCATGATTATATTTGCTTTAGAACTCCAGTATGCAGAAAATGAGAAATAGCTTGTTAACTTTTGATGCATAAATACCTCTGGAAGTGTCTTGATAAAAAGGAATTCTTCTGCCACCTTTGGATATGAATGCAGAGAAAATAAATTCAAACAAACTTTGTATTACATATAAATATTAGATAATTTTAAGAAGCTGACTTTCTGAGTGAACCTTGGGACACTAATTGTCATGGAAATATTTTCATCTTAAGGAAGGAATCACCAGTAGGTGAATTCAGTTCAGAAGCATATTAAAGGATTTATATGTTATATTGTCAGAAGCAAACTGCTGAAGTTAATCCAAAACTGCTGGGTAAACATCAAGAAACAGACTCTGCAATTTACCATAAGGTGTCGGAATGGACTGGAAAAGCTCGTTTTCCCAATCTGTATACTTGCTATAGTACTTAAGAACTTAATTTAATAAACTACTCAGTATGTCTCAAGTTTTTAATCCCCAGGGAAAAAGAGAAGAACAAGATGTGTAATGTTGCACTGAATTTGATATGAAATGTTGTTTTGACTGAATGATCAGGTATTGTGAACATTTAAAAGAATTGAAAAATTCACCAAATTAATGGTTTCAGTATATAAGTAACAAAGAATTTCTCTTCTTGTACCCATGTAAGCATTTTGATATCTTACATAAAGTGCTTTTGAGAGAGCAGTTTTTTGGAACTTGAAATTCTATAAATTACTTTAAAGTTACATTAAGAATCCTTCTGCTGTTTGTATGCTTTATTTGGTTGTAAAAGATAGAGACTGTAAATGATAATCAGAACACTTTCATCTTGGTATATCTATTTAAAATACATTATTTAATTTAAGCTACATTTGTGAGTAAAATAGTGCAGGACAGTTTCTATAATGAGATTTTTAGTTCCCAAGCTTTCCAGTCATTTATGACAAAATTGAGGAGAAAGGGATGTAAATGATACCATGGAAGAGAGAGAAACAGAAGGAGGTAAAGCTCAGATTACTCCTTCTTCTTTAAAAATATGTATTTTGGCACATTTTTGTTTTGAAAAAAAAATCAAAACCAAACCAAAACTGAACCAAAATATCTAATTTTTAGTCCAGTGTAGAAGTATCAACATGTTAAATATTACAAGTTCTTGTAAAACAGAATTGTCATTTTCCAGCTTGCCGTATTTCTCAGATCAGAAAATTCATTCAACTACTTTAACACAGCTCCTTGTCATAACAGGAACTGTTCTCTGAGAAAGAATGCAAGTATGCTAAGAATAAAGTTTTTCAGATAATGCATTATTTTTTGCAGCCCACAAGATAAAGGCATTCATAGAGAAAGAAGCTTAAAATAACAGTATGATTTGTAGGGTACAATGATTATTATTGTTTTATCATTTTGCTAGGATAACATAAAAATTGATTGCAAATCAAGAAGAGGATTATACATTATCTGCATTTATACCATCAGGGGATTTCAATATAAATCAGAAGGAGTTCACTTTTAACATAATCTTTGCCTGCCTTTTTTTTTTTTTTTTACACTTGTTTTCCTATGATATTTAATGTCTGCATATGGAACAAATGGAAAATGTTTAACAGGATAATATCAGCATATAGGAAAGCAACTTTTTATGAAATTGACATTTAAGGGATTCAATAGTTGTTTCTATACCTATCTTATTGATGGCTGCACTCTCATGGACTTCTGAATGATGTTCGATTGCTTTGATCAGCATAAATCTGGATTTACTGATTAATGGAGACATGCAAAAGAAGCACAATTTTTTGTTGGAATTCAAGATTAGCTGTACTAGAAATTTAGAGTAAATGTAGCACCTTATAATGTGATTTGAATTAATTGTTATTTGATTTATTATTTCTTGATAGCATCAAGAACTTTTAGCATCATATGCTAAGTCCATCAATTAACCTTTACTAGCAATAAATAATAGCCTTTATTTAATTTTTGTGATTTCTTGGTTTTAAATTGCTTACTGATAAATATGTTAAAGCTTGTGATTTATCTAAACAACTTGAAATTAATGAATGCATATGATGCATGCTACAGTTAACCAATAAATTACCTTTATTTAGATTATGTATTTTATAATTTATTCAGTCTAATGTTCACATACCTTGCAATGTTTTCACACTGCCTAGATTTGTATGCTTTATTTGACTGCTGACAAAGTGTAGAATTTTAATCTGTTATTGTAACAGTTTGAAATGAAGAGAAATTTGTGTTATAGTTTTATTGCTGCTTAAGTTGCTGCTGGAAAATCTGATTGAAAGTTCAGAGAAAGCAGCCATGAAGAGGAAAGCGAAAGCAATCTTCCATTCTCTGTACTATGGCCTGACACATATTAGATCAGTGTCTTTTTGTGCAACAGACAGTCTGGGATAATGAATACCAATTTCATGCATGTTACACACAGGCAAGTCGTATTGCTCACCTTTTTCCTACCATTTTCTTAAAAATAAGACCAGATTATGAAGTCTACTTCAGTTGCCACATTCTTAGCATGAAGTAAAAAGACATTTTGCCCAAACTTTCCCTGGCAAGAGCTTAAATTTAGTCCTATAATCCTTTGAAAAAAATGAACTTCTTTTATGGAAAGGGAACTCAGATGTGCAGGCTGGAAAGCCACCACTCTGTGTTGCTAACAGGTCTCTGACTTGAATGATAAGGGGACCAGGACTTGCCAGCCTGCCACAGAGACACTTACCAAGCAATTTAGATGCAGCCTTACTTACTGAACTCCACATTAAATGTAGACAGATTTTTACTCCATATATTTTTACTGCTTGTTTTCCAGGGTATTGCACAGAAATCTGAGAAGCAATTCAGGTGCCTAACATGCATGCCTGGTGTCTTTTTAGGTGCCATATAGTGTACAAAACATTCCCACAGGAGTGGCAGGTATGGTACAGGACCTAAATGTGACTCCCATCTTTAGGAGGGGAATCAGGAGGCCAGAGAAAATACTGTAGGGTATCTGAAATAACAAATAGCACCTTTGTACAGATTCCTATATCTCCTCATCCATTCAGAATTTTTTTGACATTTTCTCTTTTATGTCAATGATATTGTCATATAAGTAGTGCATTTAGATTTTGATAGATTTGACTGTTTCTGCTTTTCCTTATTCTGTTTACATATGCTTGTGATGTAATATTTGCTTGCTGTAGAGGTGATCATGTCACATTAGGTCACACTGTGATCCCACTGTGATCCGTAGTCACACAAAGTGTAAGTGGACTTGCATTAACTCCAGTGCACCTATTTTCATGTAAATTGGTGTATCACCAAATAATGTGAGTGTGTGTATGGAGCTTTGCTTTGTAGCTAATAGCTTCATTGTTGAGGTAGAGCAGCTTTCTCCACAGAAACATTTTCATCCCAAGATGGTCAGTACATGGCACATAAGTCTAAATTGAAGCTGGTTTGGGCTAAGCTTTCTCTCAATGATTTTAAACAGATCCATATTTATGGACCTATTCAGAAAAAGCAATATATTTTGCACATACATTCTGTTTCTCATGTTTCTCCTTGCAAAGCAGAAGTTCCGGTTTGAATCAAGTAGCATGTGAAGATTGGTCATATGAATACCAGGGAAAAGTACTAAGTATTTTCTGAAAAGTAGAGATTAACTGGATTTCTGGAATCTGGATTACAACATAATTTAATCAAAGAAAAAGTGTGTAGAAATCCTACCTTTCAGCATCAGTTTAGTATCTAGATTTTCACACATATGATCAATATGGCATTTTTATGCTGCTATTGCTGTCACCATATTCATAAGAAATCCAAGGAAATAATGGTTTTACAATGGGTAGAAGGTAAAAAATGTTCATAGGCCTGAAATCTTTGCTATTTTATGTGGCTTCTCCATAGCTACTTTGCATTTTACTGTTTTTCTACAAATTTTATGTAAGTCTAAATTTAAGACATAAAAGTAAAGCAAACTGAAATTAAAACAATTTCTCATAACAATTTAATAAGTAAATTAGTACATTTTTTAAGGAAAAATAATATGTTGTTATTCTCACTAATGTGTTTAACAGTCTCACCCGTAACTAAATTTAGACATGAGTGCTAAGACTGGTTATTCTAGATCATAGTCACTGTGCAAGGGAGTGATTTTAGTACTGTCTTCACCTGATGTTTTAGCAGAAACTTCCTCCATAGGACAAGTAACCAGCTGTATTAAATTATAGTTTATACAGGATACAAATAATTCCTTCCTGACTGCAGCATGGTATCAGAGTATACCCAACAACAAGAGATCTGATTAGCCGTACCGTTATCTTAGCTACCATAGTTACAAATGTTATTAGTGGGTATAAAATTATCTATCTTGTTTTTTAAGACCTAGTTGAAATGCATTCTTTCATGATTTTCTGCAATACTAACTTTATTTCCTAAGACTCTTTGGTGTAGAAGCATTATTTTAAAAACATTGGATATTTATCTTCTTTTTACTTTGTTTTATGATATGGGTTTTTAATATGCTATGGGACAGGCCAGATAGCAATAACTGTGCTTTGTGGGTTTTTTTGTTTTGTTTTGTTTTGTTTGTGTTTGTTTTTGTTTGTTTTTGTTTTTGTTTTTGTTTGTTTGTTTGTTTTTGCTTTGTTTTGTTTTTTGGGTTTGAGTTTTTTTTGTTTTGTTTTATTTTGGTTTGTTTTATTTTGGTTTGGTTTGGGGTTTTTTGTGGGGATTGTTTTTTTTTTTAGGTAAGTTGTAGAACAGAGAACCTGTTCTTAACAGTTTCTCAGTGACTGCATCAGACTTGCCTTTTTAAGTTGTGTGGTCTTCTTGTTATTTTACCTGGCAATATATGAAGGCTCAAAGGAGGATTTAGTTACCAGGTGTTTGCGGTCATTGGGTCATTATTAATTATTAATTCTGATGGTGTGAGATAGCCCTGTGTGCCATCCCCATGCACACAGTGTGTTCAGCACAGTGGGAACAAGTGACTTCAGAAAAGAATTTTGCCCTGACTGCTGCAAAACTAGGGAGGATGGCCTCAGGATAAATATAAACTCAGAAGGTTGACAGCAAGTTGTCAGTTTACCAATGTGTGTCTAACAACAAACATTTGTAATTTGACTGGGGTATTTGTTTCATCCTTAAACTGAACACTGTATATATCTGAGAAGGCAAAAAAATTGCATTTTCTCATGCTGATCTCCTCCTGGGTGTGACATTCTCAAGCAAGAGAAATGTTCCTATCAGTTTAAGTTTCAGATATTAAACAGGTAATAAAAAAGATGACTAGCTGTGTAGGACCATCACAAGACTGCTTCCTGCGCTGAAGCAGAGCAAGATAAATTGTCTGCTGTGGTTTCACTTCCATCAATAAGGTGCAGCCATACACAGAGCTTCTCATCCGTTTATTTCACTCATCTTGCACAGTATGATGGAGTTTGAAGATGCACAGTAAAACATTCTGCTGTCTCAAAACAGGAGTTCTGTCTTGAATTAACATTCATCTCGAGCGTGATGGTGATTAAATATCTCTTCACTTTAACAAAACAGGCAGCGATTAGATCTGCCCAGTCCATCGGTCATGGAAGGTGGGTTTGAAGTAGAGGCATCCAGATTAGCAGGTGTTTTATTTGAACTAAGTTATTGAGTGTAAATACTAAGTAATCAGAAATAAATCTTTTGAATGATGAAATTTTCCACTCATCAGTGATGAACTTTGGAGTGATTAGTTTTGATTGTAAGGTAAATAGAGAAGTCGTGTTTAATTGGATATTTAAGTAATGTTACTTGCATTGAACTCAATTATACTTTGAACTATGATATTCAGGGCGAGCAGCATTTCAGCTCCTGGCACGGTGTCATACAACCACTTAAAAAAAGAAAGTAGATTCTAGACATTGGAGTAAAAAAAGCAAATGGCTTATTTCTTTCAAAACCTCACATTTTTTTCTTGCCATTGATCCCGTAGTCCTGTAGCCCCCCCCGTAAGCGCATCAAACGCTTTGAATCTAAAATAATTCCCCGTGTATTCTGCAAAAGGTATTGTAGATGAGTAATCTTGTAGGAGGTCTGTGGGCCTGTGGTCCAGCAGTTTACGTTTCATGGTCTTAAAACTTAAGCTATGGCGATGCTTGCATTAAGGGCTGTGAACTTTCTTGTATTGAAATGAAATGTTAATGTTTGTGAAAACATTTGGAATTCAGAAGTAAAGAGCAAAGGAAAGAATATGATAATTGGACAAAGAGCAAGCAGAGGAGGAAACTTTTCAACATCTCTTTGCAGCAGAGATTAAATGCTGGAACGTAATGTGCTTTTATATACGCACACATTGCATGAAGTCATCAGTGGAGATAATTGGCTTTCTTCCGTGCCTTCTTGGTAAATGATGAATAACGAGTATTGCACATAATAAGTGGCAGCTTTCAATTAAACGCGCCCTATTCAGCGGTTGGTTCTTTGATGCAAGAACAAGCACATGCCCAGTTCTGATCCTGCTGCTGATCCGCAGCTTTCAGGTCTTGACAGTGAAGCAGGCGGATGACAAAGTTTGGAAGCTTGCGTAATGGGCCCAGTAAGTGAGGGGAGCTAGATGGCGCCAGCTGCCTGGCTTTGCCTCATAAATTTGGGTTCAAAAGGTGCATTTTGGGTAAAGTGAGATGCTTGTTGTACCCCGCAGTGCTGCACACTCTTGGCCAGCTCTTCAGTTGTGCCCAAGTGGCAGAGGTGCCGTGTACGATGGGAGCGGTGCCTTGGAGTTGGGGAGTTGGGTGCTACTTTCTGGTGACCTATATTAATTATCGTGGCATCAGTTGTAAAAGTTGTGATGGTGTCTTGTTAATACTACAAGGAGAGGTAATTACTTTTCCTCACAGGCTGTGGGGATGGTGTGTAACTTGATGGCAAGTGATAACCGGAGGCAAGGGCTGTGAGGTGCTTAATTATAAAGTGAAGTTTAGAGGTGTAGGGGCAGCCTTAAGACAGTGCTGTCCTGCAGAGAGAGAGGGAGGCAGGTCAAGGGCAGAACAGATTCATGTCAAAGGACTACAGGTTAATGAAAGCTTTGTTATTGTTGTTTCAAGTTTCTCACTTCTGTTCCCGCCTACCTTTCCATCTCACTTTGCTCTGCAGCTCTGAGCATCACTTCTATGCAGCTTTTTTCCGTTGGGAAAGTGAATGAGCCCAGTGCAAGTTCTGTTGTGTGTTACCTGCTCTCGTGAGGTTGTGGATTGCTAAACCTTGTCTCAGGGAACAGAGCTTTGGGATCTGAGACCTCTTGAAAACTGGCTAATTTGCACATAAAAATATTTCCATGCAAGTTGCACAACAGAGTCTTATGGAAACTTGGTGGAGAAAATCCCAATCCTCATTACAGCTGTTGGAGTCGGGCATGTAAATATTTATGCAGCTTGAATTTTGGGGGCCCCGGCTGGGTTTTCTCCCTCTGGCTTTGCAGGTTGCGTAAATCACTTGAACCTCCTTGCTGGGGTTGATGTGTCTGCGCTCTGCTGTTGCTCAGACCGTGTCCGTTCGCTTACTTTTCGTAACTATGACACAGACGTGTAGTAACAGCTGATGACCGTGTGGTGTCTTCCCACATTTCAGCCGTTGTGTAACGCACCGAGATGGTGATTGGACACGGTACAGTTATACAATGTCGAGAGCCCAACCAGGTTATAAAAATCCTCCTTCGGTATGTCCGCATCCTTTCGGGCTCTGGCTTGCAACTCAAACTGGTGCACTGAGCACAGGCTGTGGAGGAATTGACTGAGGCAGTCTCTAGACTTGGTACAGGTTTCTGGAGGTAAGAACTCCTTTGAATTCAGATGTTAATGGGGATGATTCAAAAAATTCAACTGCTTTAGTCTGAGAATTAAGTAAGAATACTTAAATCTGACAAACTCATTTTTTAATAACTAAGTTTCAATATTTTTTTCTGAGAAGATTGAGGGCTTCATTTTGTCATTTAAAATTGTTACCCCTGTAAAGAGAAACTCAGAAGTGTTTACCCTCTTTCCTCTTTACCTGTAAATGTTGTGTTGCTTTTAATTTGTAAAATTTATATAATGTTTGTGTAGTAGAGATTAAGAGTGCTTGACCCCACAAGTACAGCATCTTGGTTAGTTTGTGTCAGTTCCCTGAATTCCAAATCTTTTATTAAGTGAAGTGGAAGTGAAATATTTATTTCAAGACAAGCCTGAATGATAACTCACTGGAAAGTTTTTCAAGTGTGTAGTCGGTTGCTGGTTTTATATTGCTAACTGGACTAAAATTGTTGCCTTTCAGAAAGGAGTGAGTATCTGTTTCAGAAATAGCCATAGGAATGCCTAAGCCTTTGGAAAGGAGCTTCATATTCAGAATTGAAAAAGTTGGCACGTTACCCTGATTTGCTTAATAAACAGAATTTTTCCTAGATGAGTCTCTAAATTCACCTTCGTTTTAATGTGATTAAGGTCTTGGGAAAAAAAAGTAGCTTTCATCAAAGTGCCAAGTAGAAGTACAAAGAAAGCTGAGAAAAGAACCAGTGTGTGCTCAGGTTGCTCTCCGAGCTCTGTGAAGGAGCTTAATGAACTGTGTATTAACATCCATAATAACGTGGAGGTATCTGAATTCTTAGATTATTAATGCTTCACAGGGAGAGTGTAAGGGCTGTATACCATTATAAATCAAGTTAATGTATACCGTGGAAAGGTGCACTGTGCTGCAGGAAAGACCGTAAAGTAGGGATGTGTTTTATAAAGACCGGTGACACACTATTTCATTGTTATTTACCGTGAGCGTCATCGCTATCTAGAGAACGCTGCAGGTATCATTTGATATCAGTCGCTTGATGTCGAGCCATAGAATTGCTGTTGCCTAGATTTTGCTTTCAAATGTAATAGCTTCTTCTGGGTAATTCTTTCTTGGCCTTGCCTTTGGTCTCTGCTAACGTAGACCATCGTGGACACGTTGCTGGGATCTCCTATGGAGAGGGTGGCACATGCACTGTGCAGAAATTGGGCAAAACTGTTGCTGGTTGAAACAAAAAAATGAGAGTAATAGGGTGAAAGATGAGCAAGAACAGCTTGACCAGTACTGGTTTTGACCAAACACTCCTTCGGGTTGCCCTGTATTTATTGGAAAAGCTAATATTTCCAATATTTTTGATTAGGAACAGCCTAAAAAAACTCTTTTTTAATAATTTGAGTAACTAAACGTGCAGTTTTTGAAAGCTGTGAGATCCTTTGTTAAAACATCTCATTCAGCTGGATTTAAGTCCTCTTCTCAACAAGCTCATTCACACAGGACGTTAATGAGATTTAGCTAATGTGCTTTAAATCAACGGAAGGTTTGAGCTTGGCATAACTTTCCTGTGTGTCTTTGTGCAGACATGCCCTAATAATGTTGGTCAGTTGTTAAGACATACTATTCTGGATGGCAGTCAAAATACCAACCACTTAAAAATTCATTAGTGCCTACAAAGAAAGAATATGTTGGTGCTTTGAAGATGTACTTTGAAGTGAGAAACGAATGCAGGGCTGAAACTTCTTAAGGTGCTCCCCGACTCTTGTTTCAAACCTAAATGTTAGGAATTTGGGGCAGATTTAGCAGTACTTTGTCCACTGCCAGTAAAGGGAAATGATGCCTCTTTGTGTAGTATTGTGTTAGGAATTTGAAGTACACTTTTCATTTTTAAGTGTGGAAGTAGTTTGCCCTTGAGTGGAAAGGGAAAATGTTCCTGTGGCATTTAAGGACATAGTAGTCCTTAACTTTAATTCATGGGAACAAACTTAGGGTGCAAGAGGTACCTGAAAAGACAAATCATGAGTAGTTTTCAGACCAAAGAGGCTCAGTTTGAAAGTAGCCTGAGGAAAAGCTCTACTTAAGACTAAAGCGTGAACGTGTTTTTTTACATGTAGCAACAGAAGATGAAGTGCAGGTGCTGTTTTCACATTTGTGAGATGGTCAGAATCCTCTGGAAGGTTGGAAAAAAGCCTACGGGGCACACCTTTGTCTCTGGAACAGTCTGTGGGATAGAGGACCTCATGAGCGATGTATCCCAAGTACCCATCTGGAGATAGAATACTCGTGGCCAGCCTTGTGAAGCAATTGAACTTGTGCTTGCGGGTCTGCAGGCAGTACTTTGTATCATGTGAAGTTCTTGTTGGGCTTTATTCACCTTGCCGGTGAATTCTTTGAAACAGGGAGCACATCTTTGCTTTGTAGGAAAATATCAAGCAGCTTTTTGGACAGTTTTGAGTAGCAAAGCTGCTACTTTTTATTGATTGCTTGTTAATTTGACCATTAATTTTTAAACCCCTTGATAATGTATGGCTTCATTTTTAACAATTTCTCCGAAACAAGTTTCTTGAGCTTGCTGCATTTATGCTGTTAGATAGCAGATTTGAATGGCTGTGGCAGGGAGGCTGGAGAGGGAAAGGAGGGATTTTGTTCTAAGGTTCTTCTAGGATTAAAAAAAAGCACAACTCGGGACTTGAAAAAGTGAGGACACATAAATACAAACCACAGTGCCTGTAGCTCCCAAGGTGTGTCTAATAACAGAAAGAGAAGTCTTTGTTTTTTTTAATACCTTAATGGGAGAAAATCAGCACAGAAATTCTGTGAGATGGGCGTAACTAGAACCAGCAGCAATCTGGAGAAAGCTGCTGTTCCATAATTAACTGAGGATTGCCTTGGTTTTTCTGCTGGATTGTGTCCCCGACTGTACCATGAAAGTAAACTTGTTTAATTGGAGCCAACACAAAACTCCTTGTCTGCCTTGCTGGTCTTAAAAGCACAGAAGCACTCCCGTTTCCCCCGTCAGTTTGGCACAGTGTTGTGGTGAAGTTTCTTTCAGACCTTCCCTGATCTCTTGCCGCCTTCTGCAGCCACCTGCGTCTCCCTGGGTGCTCTCGTGTTGATCTGGGACGTGTGTTTCTTGGCAAACCTCAGCTGGCAACCAGATTGTAAGGAGCCCTGTCTCCCAGCATGCAGTTTCTCTTTAGTATGTCTCTACTGCTGTGGAGTGGCAATAGCTTCTGGGCCTAAATGCCTTTTTTTTTTTTTCAAATGAAATAAAGTAAATGTGGTGCATTTGTTACTGGATTAAATTCTTCACAGTCTGATGCTACAGGCACTGAGAATTGACCTTTAGTCGCAGTCTATGGTGTGCCCTTTCCAGACATGGCTCTGCAGTACTCACAATACTGGGTACTGAGCAAGTGAAGTGGGTTTTAAAATGGGTTTTATCTTCTGCTCAGACTTGGTTCGTTTTAAAAGTGAAATACCCTGATGGGCAGGGAGTCCAAGCCCCTTTCCACATCCCTGCCATGTGTCTGTTGCCAAAAATACAATCTTGGGCACGGAGCGTGCCTTGATTTGTATTTAAACATCATCGTGTGCTTGAGTCTGAGAGATGGCAAACACTTGAAGCTGCCACTGGAGGGGATGGAACTCTGGATACGCTGCTGCAGTTCAGGTTATTCACCTCAACTTTTTGGAAATGTATTTAAAATTTAGGTGAAGCCAAATTTTGGTCAACTTGTAGCTGAACATCATCTCTTCTTGCAGAATAAAGTTGTTGTTATTCACATGAGTCTGACAGCTAATTGCAAATAATAAATTGAAGAATGTAATTAAGCTGTCACCTTAATTGGATTCTAATCTCCTTAGTGTATGCAACAGACTGAGCTCTCGGGGCTCTTCAGCCATCTGTAAAAGCCAAAAAGGTCCCGTGTTGGATCTGCCACAGCTCCTTTGTCAGGGTGGTGCAACCTGTGCTTTCCAGGTGGCACTCCTCTGTCAGCACTCCTGGGAGCTTTTCCAGCCGTACGCTCCAAGGATTGTGCTGTTTCACCCCGAGCTTGTTGTGGACTAGAAGCTTTCCTTTCAGCCTTTCTTGGTACATGAACAGATTTCTCTGTAGGAAAACTCAGTGTTGTCTACTTCAGTGAATGTTTTTATTTGTGGTAGAAGGAATAAAAAGAAAAATATGTTTAATTACAGTCTTGCATTGTCCATCTCTGATGGTTTGTATCTTCTTCTGTTTCAGTGAACTTTGAAACTCGCTGTAGCTCATTTCAACAACATCCAGGAGCTCCCTTGATTAAATAGAAAATGTGGTATTAGGTGTTGGGACAATGCAAAGTGCAAGGACTACCACACTGTGTCAGACCAGACCCTCCCATAGCTTTGTGTCCTCTCCTGTAGTTCCAGATCTGGAAGAAAGATTGTGTGTTGGAGAAAGGGTGAGCATGCTGAAGATGCAGAGTGGCCTTTCTCCACCTAGGAGGGTTTTTCCCCTGTAAACCTGCAGCTGGACCATTCCCTGGAGTAGGCTATTTGGCTAGATACTAATCTTATCTAAAGCCTTGTAAACCCACGTTGCCTTTTGGCCTTCCTGGGTTAACCATGTAAGAGCAGTGGAGGGATGGATGTTAACTGGTATTGGTGGCAGTTTCACTGCCAGCCCCTCCACTTGACGCAAGGCGGCAGATAGTTCATTGCACTGTGCCTCCATCCCTGATGGTGAATGAGTTTTAGCTCTTTTTACATGACTTCTCAGCTTCTGATCAGTTAGGTTTGTCACAGAGAGCTATAAAACATCTGTGTCATCTTGTTTAGCTGTGCTGGGTTGGTGAGGGAGAGCTCTGGCACGGAAGACTGATGTCTGTGAGATAACCTGATCTGCTGCCTGAAGATTTCTGTTTCAATTTGACACTTCTGATGGAAGAATAAAAATACACAAGCACACACTCCCTCTCACGAGGAAAAGGAGCAGATGAGGCTATTTTTGCCTCTTAATTTGGAGTTGCTTGTTCATCATCTGGGAGCCCTCATCCAGACACTTACATTCTAGCTCTTGTGTTTCAGCTTTCAAGAATTAATACAAGGCAGAGCTTATCTGTGTGCTCCCCTGATGTAATTCTCAAGAACAATTCCCGAGGAGTGATCACATCATCTTGGAGGAGATAGCAGTCTTACTGGTATGCCACACGAAGTGAAATAGGATTATATGGTCTTTTCTTTTGCATCAGTGGAGATGCTAGTTAATGCTAACTAAGAAGCTTATCTTGCTACCTTCAACGAGCTCTCCAAACGGCAGGGTCCTGCTGGTGTAACTCTTGCCCTGGTGCTTTTATTGGCACAGCTGCATTTGTTAGAGAGGTGTAATTCTGCCCTTTCCCTTTTCCTTTCCAATCAGAGATGATAAAGCTTCCAGGCTAAACTACGCCTGTCTCCATCACTGATTTTCTTGGAGGATAGAGCATTGACAGAAAAAGGCAAATTATTTTCTTTTCTTTTTTTTTTTTTTTTTTTTTTTTTTCTCCCCCTGTGCTTGAAAAAACAGAAACATCCCTTGTGCTTCTACAGTTACAGCAAACAAACCCCCTCAAAAATAACCCCACTCCAGACAGCCCCACTGCCCCCAAACCTTTCAACTAGTATCTCTAACCTGTTCACCTCACCTCTCAGACCTGTGTAGGCAGCTTTGAGACGGGCACTCCTGGAGAGATGAGAGGAGGCACCGCCAGTTCTCTGCACGCTCAGGAGCAGACAAGCTCACTGAGGTGCTCGTGTGTCGGGAGGTTTGCACTTTGGCAGGGAAGGTCTGTAGAAATGGGAATGCCTGGGGTTTTTATCAGCACAGCACGGCTGCAAGTTCTCTAACTAGTCTCCTCCTTCAGTCTTAAGTTCAAGTGAGAAATAATTAATTATGCTGTCGTCATATTTACCTTAAGAAACAAGGCTTAATTAAACCCTTGTTTGAAGGCACTGCTTCCCATTCCTTTTTGATTTAATTGGGAATGCTTCAACAGTACCTCAGTGCCCAAGGAGTAGCTCTTCTGTACGTACATTTTTTCTCTCTTCAAAAGTTACATCGATTTGAAAGATCACTATCTGTGTCACCTCAAGTATCCAGAATTTTATAGCAAATGGGCAATTAACAGCTATTAAGAGGTTCTAAAATATTAGTACTTGGTAATTTTTCAAGCAGTCCTAAATTGCCCCGAGCAGAAGGGTCTCTGTCAAGTTTCATTATTATTATTGCGGTTACAGCAAAAGTTCAAGCTGCTGCATTTTCCTGAGCAGCATTTTGGAAGGAAGGCTTAAGAACAAACCCAAACTCTCCTCTTTTGCTTTCTAATAGCTACATAGCTGTGGGTTTTGAATGTCCGTTAGCTGCCTTTCCACCTCTAGCAATTAAGCAGAAAATGCCATTAACTTGCTTTTGAAGTCATTCCAGAGTGCAGTGGGTTTTGCTGCTTGAATGTGTTCCTGGCTGTGCAGAAAATGTCACTTGATAGGGTTTTGAAAAGGCCATTTCTGAGGTTCTGTTGGGCCCTCTCCTGCGTAGCTGGGTTTGTTTCAGCTGAAGCTGCCTGCAGCTCTGCTTGATTTTTTTTTTTTTTTTTTTGAAGCTCAATAACCACAGGTTGCAAAACTTAGTTCAGTGCAGAATTTTCTGTGCTGTCCTGTAGGAAGCTTACACTGACATCTGATAATTCAAGTTCCTTCGTCTTGGAAATGGCAAAAGCGTTGGGTAACTGTGGACTGGCAGGGCTGATTTAGGGAGCCAATGTGGGAAAACTGCACTGTAGTCACCCCTCTGGGAAAACCAAAAAGAACCAGTAAGCTGTACAATCTTTCCTGTTCCTGTGCCAAAGCAGTAGTGATACTAATTAAAATGCACAGGTCTGTCCTGAAGCGGTTGCTTCAGCACCATCGGGCAGATGACTTGGATAGTCCCTAGTGCAACTGGGCTAATTCTGGGTAAAGGTGTTCAGCAAGAAGGGCTGTTTCTGCCTGGCTGACAGCTGGGTGTGCTTCACTGTCCCTCCAGTCTAAGCTTCCCGGATGATATTTTAAAACAAGCTGTTTGAAGAGGCAGGATTTAGTCCCATGGAGGTGAATTTGTGAGTAGCTCCACACATTCAGACTCTTCGAAGAAGCCCAGGTATCATTTGCAGTGGCTGTTCACTAGCAACCTGTTGTAGAGCGCGGTGGAGCTGGAGTACAGGCAAACTTTGTTTCCCAAAAAGTTCTTTGGAAATAACTGTGAGACTGGAATAAAACTAAGGTTTCAGTGTACTACTAGTCTTGGAACACCACAAGAGGACAATGAGAGAATGACCACAGTAGTCCCATTCTGAAAGAATTTAAAATGCCATCAGCTTTATCTTCAGATGGTAATCTGCTAATTATCAAATCAAGAAGGAATGATAAGAGTTGGTGAGTCACAAGCACGTGGAAGGTTGCGGGGCACATGTACTTGTCCATGTCTTAGGTGATCGAGAAAAAATTATATTTCTTTCTTCAATTCTAGGTGCTGTTGCTGCTAATGATACTTAAAAAGGGAAGCCTCATGTCCCAGCTGGATTACTGAGCACTTCTGTGGTTCCTGGAGGTGCTGCTGTTTAAATAAGAAATTGTCCTTAGTCTTTGGCCTGTGGTCCGAGCAGCATCCGCCTGGGTGCTGCATGCAAGCCCCTGACATTCTGGAAGCGATGGGGATTGGTAAGAACACCACTTCGAAATCGGTGGAGGCGGGAGGCTCGACCGAAGGCAAATATGAAGACGAATCTAAACATCCCACCTTCTTCACCCTGCCTGTAAGTAACGCGCTCAGGCGCTACGTGGTCAAGCTCAGCCTGCATCAGTTAATACTGCCTTCAGATTATGTTGCACTGAACCTTTGTTTCCATGAATAGTTAGTAAACCCTCCTTTGCCACTTGTTGTTTATGTATAAACACATCCCGTGGTGATGTCTGTAGTTATTTCATGTCCAAAGCAGAGGGTTCACAGTGAGTCCTCAGGCAGTGCGTGAGTAGGAAGAGTTGACTGTCCTGGTGCACAGCGTGCCAGCCCTGGTATGTCCTGAGGTTCTTGACTTGAGAGTAGCAGGCAACAGCAAGAAAACATTTTGCTTCTCTTCTTTTCCCTGCTCAGATTTTCAGTTGTGTCAGTCTGTTGTACACGTCTGCCTGTTAGCAACACTGCCAATCAGCCTGCTGCTGGTTCCCCCTGCTCTCGGCTGACGCTGTCCAGGCTTTGAGGAGCTGTATGTCATGTCTTTCAAATTTCTGTATGTTCCTAGACGTGCTGCCACAGAAATGATTGCTTGTAATGTTTCCTGACAAAATGTCAAGTACCAAGAGAGAACTGCGTGACGTGAGGTATGATTGCAGAGAAATGTTTATTTTAAGACTTTGGTTTTGTTTCTTTTTGTTTTCTTTAAGGTTGTGATAAATGGCGGAGCAACGTCCAGCGGTGATCAGGACACAGAAGACACCGAGCTGATGGCCATCTATACTACAGAAAATGGCATAGCAGAAAAGGTAGGTGCTGCTCCCCTAGGTGAGAACTCGTTCTGGCATTTTCAGTTTTGCCCACATTACTTTTACTGGGCTGAGAGATTTTCTTTCTCTAATTAAACATGCTGACTTGCAGGTTCAGATCAGCCCTGGGGGAGTTCTGTCCTCATGACTCTTCTGGTCACACATTTTGGTTGTAGAACACGGGGAATGACTCGGCAAATGCCAGAAGCAGTTAATGCACTTTGACCTGGCACCAAGATTCAGAATATGCAATTTTTTGATTTCTTCATTTCCATTGGCCTTTTGCGTGGATTCCCCGATAAGGTCGTTCTTTTCTGCTTTTCAGTTCTTAGCTATTTCTGCTTTTCGTTGAGCAAATTGATGGTGTTGAGCACCTTCAAAAGTGAGATCTCTCCCACTCACTTTCCTAATTTCTTCCAAGCTCCAAACTCAAACTTTTTTTTTTCTCCTTTTTCCAAGTAGAGGGCTTCTTGTTATTATTGAATCACAGCTTTAAAAATAAATTTCAAGTCATTCATACAACACCTTTCCTTAGGATAATGGTGATTGTGTCTTAGCTATTCAGGAAGACCCATCTGAGGCCTCAAAGGAGACCAGCTTGGTTGTGATTTTTCCAGGGTTTTTCTCAATTCCATCATTCCCCGAGCCTGTTCAATAATAAATTTGCAAGCAGAGATGGTGTGAATCTGAGCTTCTGTTTAAAAGAGAGGATTGAAGTAATTCTGAACAGCACCTTTTACTGAGAAGTCGATATCTAATTGGCTTTGTGGTTAAGCCTTCTCTCCAAAAAAACCTCCATTTGACCCAATTTTTCCGATGTCCTAATTGAAACAAAAACAAAAACCTCTTGGTTCTGAGCAAGAGCGTCATGATGCCCTTTAAGGCAGTAACTTCTGTTGGGGTGAGGGCAACATCAAAGGCTTTAGGCAAGGTTTTCTAATTTGGACATCAAAATAAAATTCTGCATTTTAAAATACACCTGAAATGATTGTGACAGAGGTGCTTCGGTGTAACATTTTCCAAGAACATTGCGAATGCCACGACGTGCTGTGTACGCTGTCTCTTACAGATAGTCTGCCTGTAGTCTCGAGTACATCTCTACTACCATCTTGATCACGCTGATAACTTAATGGACAGATTTTGGCAACTGTTGACGTGCGTATGTCAGTGATGGCTGATTTTTGGAGCGTGCTCACACTAGCGTGGAAGGAGACAATCTGATAAAATCCTTGAGCAAAAGGTGTTGGGATGAAATTGTGCAACTAAGATAAGCGATCTCTAGACATTAAAGCGTCTCTTCATGGCCTGTTTTTACCAAGCATCCATTTTTCTCCCTTCCACTTGATCCATGTGATAGGACAAGAGGAAACAGCCTCAGCTTGTGCCAGGGGAGATTTAGGTTTGACCTGAGGAAAAAATTCTTCACTGAAAAGGTTGTTAAGCGGTGGAACGGGGAGGTGGTGGAGTCCCCATCCCTGGAGAGGTTTCAGAGTCTTGGAGCTGTGGTGCTGAGGGACATGGGTTAGTGGTGCCCTGGCAGTGCTGGGTTAGTGGTTGGACTCAATGATCTTGAAGGTCTTTTCCAATCAGAACAATTCTGTAATTCTGTGAACTTAGAAAATCCCGCTTCTCTCCATCCTTGGAAGGAGTAGTGCAGGTTCCTCAGTGCATGGTGGTAGGTGTTTGATCTTTGCACACCGCTGTCAGGTGGGGAACCATTCACAGCTTGTTCTCCTAAACCTGTGCTGTGACTTAGGTTGCTTCAGCAAGCCAGTGCTGACATGCCCTAGTGAGGTGACATCTCTGGAGTGTTGTGTCCAGGTCTGGTCTCCACAGTTCAACAGGGACAGGGAAATACTGGAGAGAGTCCAACAGAAGCTATGAGGATGCTGAAGGGAGTGGAACAACTCTGCTGAGGAAAGGCTGAGAGCCCTGGGGCTGTTCAGCCTGGAGGAGAGAAGCTGAGAGGGGAGCTGATGAATGGTTACAAATCTCTGCAGGGTCGGGGGCCAGGCTCTTGTCAGTGGTGCCCTGGGATAGGACAAGAGGTAGGTGATGGTCACAAGGTGAAACACAGCAAGTTCCACCTCAACATGAGGAAAAACTTCTTGACTGTGAGAGTGACAGAGCCTGGAACAGGCTGCCCAGAGAGGTTGTGGAGTCTCCTGCTCTGGAGACTTTCCACCTGGATCTGTTCCTGTGTGGGCTGCCCTGGGTGACCCTGCTCTGGCAGGGGGATTGGACTCGATCCCTGGAGGTCCCTTCCAACCCCTGCCATTCGATGATTCATGAAGCAAACAGTTAATTTCTGCTGATACCTCTTTGCTTCTACCTCATGAGCAGATTTTGCAACCATTCTTACTCTTCCTTCATGACCTCTGCCTCTCTGAAGGCGTGTGATGACCTCTTAGTGAACACACTGACTGAACAGGCAGTATCGCTGGTGAGAGGTCTCAGGTGGAGCATCTGTTGCAGTGGAACAGAGGAGAGGTGAGGCAATGATGCCATACACACAGGCGTACATACCTGTACGTGTGTTTGCGTGGTCTGTGAGGAGAGGTTAACAAAGCTGCTTCATTACAACAGAAATAATGGCAGGAGCTTCTGGGAGTGAATCTTTGTTTTCCTGGGAAAGTTCTTAGATGAAGCCTCTAGTGATGATAAATAGAATCCTAGAATCACAGAAGGCTTTGGGTTGGAAGAAACCTTTAAAGGTCATCTAGTCCAACCCCCTGCAGGGAGCAGGGGCATCTTCATCAATGTCTTGTTGTTTGTCCATAACTACATTGACTGTTGAGTCTTCCTCGTTCTGCTGGTCGTTGTGGGTCAGCTTGGTGCCCTGCCTTGGATCTACACATCGCTGCACTGATGTGAGGACGTCCACACTTTTCCCTAAGTCCCAGTTACAGCCAAGATGTGTATGGGTTTACTGCTGCTCAGCACTCTCCCTCCAGTAGGAGGTGAAGCTCTAAAACTCAAATTCCTGATTTATTTTTATCTAAATTTTATTATTATTTATTTTATATTCTTTTGGGGGGGGGGAATTAGGCCAGGAGAGGGATCTTTCATTTTTTAGTCAATGAAAAAATGACCACGGTGCTGCCAGTTGGCAAGACGAGTCATGCAGTGAACAATGTCCCTTTTTCCTTCGTTTAGGACCTTTACCTTATTTCAGCTGACACTGGTGAGCAGATCTCTGGGTGCTTCAGATCGTTTAAAAGAGTTTTCTGAAATGAATGTTTCTCTTATTTTGCTTTTCTGCTGTAATCACCTTGACCTTTCCATAGCGGTGCGTGGTCATTTACACTCCCTGAATTTGAATTAACCCAGTGGCATTTGTTTGCCCAACAGAAATCTGAGGGAAGAGGGAAATACCAGGGGGTACTTTGGCTTCCCTGACCTTGTAGATGATAAAGCAAATGGGGATTATCTAAGCATAATCCACGGCCCTGTTGTGATTTTTTTTGAAGAAGTAGTAAAGACCACTTGAGTCAAAGTCACGAGTCTGGCAAAATTCACAGTCTTTGTGTAAGGCTACTTCACATGAGTTTATGTTCTGGTGTGGATTAGGTCAGAACAGTAGTTATATAAGGTGTTTTTTGGTTAGTTGAGCTGAAATGATAAAATCTGATACTCCTCCTGCTTTTGTTGCTGGTCTTTGGGCTTTGGAGCGTTGTGGTTTTGTTCGCAGGAATTTCAAAAACCAGAGAGTTTGAACAAAACGATTCCACTTAGTTGTAAAGAAGAAAATAATTGAGCTGAATCTTGTTTTACTGGAAAAACTGCGGGGATTTTGCTGCATGTGTGGCCAGTTGTCTGCCAGCTCTCTGCGGGTTAGGGCACATGGTTGGCCAGGAAGTGGTCTCACTTAAATTCCCATAGGTTTGGAGGAAGCCCACTTGACTAATTGACCGTGGCTATGTTCAGTTCTAATGATTGGCATTTCTCTCAACTGCCTGTATGTGTTGTGGAAGCAAAAAGAATACATCTTGTGGTCAAAAAAGGTTAACCAAGACTGAAGCTGAGTGAGATTTAAATGAGGAAGCAAATACTGTAATGAGGAACTTTTCTTGCCTGTGATTTTGGTCTCTTATGCAAGGATAGCCATTCGGCTTTGAAAGTACCCATTGTTGACTCTTCTACTTAGTTCCTGTTCTTCTTTTTTTTTTTTTCTTGTATAATAACTGGTTCTCTCATGACAACCCCATTTTTTGTCCACCCTTTGGCTACCGGATGGGTTTTATGGTAAACAAATGGTGCGTTAGTCTAAACAAGCAGGCATTGGCTCTCAGGAGTGTGAAAGGCTTCAAAAATGGTCACGTATTGGCCTTGCTGGGGAGTATTAAACCAGCCTTGGGTTATCTGGGCATTGCCTGATGATTCAAATTCACTGTAATCATATGTAACAGTAACCTACTGTTGTTTGTGTCCTCCCCCTTTTTTTTTTTTACGCTCTCCCCCCCTTTCTGCCCTCCCTGTCAAACCAGAGCTCGCTGGCAGAGACACTGGACAGCAGTGGCAGTTTAGATGCCCAGAGAACTGACATGATTTACACTATTGAAGACGTCCCTCCTTGGTATCTCTGCATATTTTTGGGGTTGCAGGTAAGTTTTGAAACACCTCTAATATTTTCCTTGGTAACTTGTAAAGCTCGTTCAGCATTTTCTCTGTTGTTCATTGCATTTGTGTATGTGATAATTTTATTCTTCCCACGCTCTCGCATGTTTGAAGAAAGTGTTAAGAGAATTTCTTCTCAAGTTCATTGCAAAGATTACTGTGTTGATAATGATCTATATTATTGTTTGCCGGTGTATGCATCTGTGAGTTTCACTTCAATATTTAGTCTCCTAAGCTGCTGATAGCAAATAAATGAGCAAAGGCCAAGTGGTAAGCTTCAAAAAGTGATATCTGGCACCTCTGAAATGAAAGATGAAGTGAAATGGGAGGTGATGGTTTAGTCCCGAAATCTAGAGCTGCTGCTCTAGTCATTTCAATTCTGCAAGCTTGATAGCATCCTCCTGGACCTGTAGGCTTGCTAGCCAGGGGGGCAGGCAAATTCTGCGCTCCTCGGAGCCAGAGCTTGTGCTTCCTGCAGTGAGCAGGGCTGTAGTAGCGAGCTGGGCCCTACTCCCAGCTCAGCCATGCACTTGTGTGAAGCAGAGCAGCTCATTTCCACTCCTTTCTTTCTCAAATGGTAATAGTATCTGTTCCACAGGAATGCTGAGAATTTGTTAATATCTGTAAAGTATGTTGAGATCTCCACAAACGAGTGCATTCCAAAGCATCTTTTTTACTTCTGCTTTTCCTCAAGGACAGGCAGTTCAGTAAGGCAATTATGTTTTTACTTGCCCTGTTGAATGTGGTGACTGTTGTTTGTTTGTTTGATGTATTTGGATTGAAAAGGTATTAATGAGTACCTGGTTTGGGGTAGTTGGGAGCTTATTTGCATCCTGGTTTGTGTGTGCTCTAAGTTCGTTTGTAAGCTAATGTTTTTTCACATGGTTGCAAGTGAATGGAGTTATTTATCTGCTTTTGGAGCTGGAAGCTGTTTTCAGCACAGTTACCTAGATACCTCCTCATCAGGAACAGTAGCCACGTAGCCATGTAAATAACCTCATCTATCCTACAGGAGTAGCGGTCGCTAGCGAGTGGTGGCTCAGTGTGGAAGGACAGCATCTGAATAAATGCTTAGGGCCAGGAAGGGAGAGCTTTGGTGGATAATTTGAAATCAAAAATAGCCAATGCAAACATGGTCTTAAATTTAGTTACTTAATGTTGGCTGGGGTATTAAACCATTTTTCTTTCTCTTCACAGCATTACTTGACGTGTTTCAGTGGAACTATAGCAGTGCCCTTTTTGCTGGCTGATGCCATGTGTGTTGGATTTGACCAGTGGGCTACCAGCCAGTTGATTGGGACCATTTTCTTCTGCGTGGGCATCACTACATTGTTACAAACAACGTTTGGATGCAGGTGAGATTCGGGTCTTGTTTCTAGTTGTTGAGATAGTGATGAAACTAGACATCGATTGGGATTTCCAGGGTGGAGTCCGAGCTCCAGGAGGGAGGTAGACTTGGCAAAGGATAAACATGAAATGCAGGATAGCAGGTCAGACGCAGGGCAGTTAGGGAAAGCTTTTGGAAAGCTGCTCCCAAAAAAAGGTGGATCTGAAATGAGAGAAGGCGTTTCAAGGGTAAGAAAATAGAGCAGGGCAGGGAGAGGGGAAAAAGGAGGAGGGAAATCCGTGAGGGCAGAGACAGTACAAGTGTTCTGGGGGAAAGGAAAAGTTAATACACTGTGGTAAAGAGGAACTAACTGTGATATTGTCATTAGTTTTTTGAATGATAGCATATTCTGGCCGATATTTAGGGGGTTGTGATTAGTCCTACAGCAAGTCATGTGCTTGTTCCCATAATTGCTTGTCAATTAAAAAAAGCTGATGAAAAATGATGGGGGGAACTCTTTTTTAATCTGAACCAAGTGTCTCTGGTACCTTCTAATACAAACAAATCATTTGCTTTTAACTGTTAGTTGCTCTGAGTCGCAGGTGACGATCCTTCCTTGAGTTGGGAAGAAACTGGGGGTGCCTGTACCTGTCCTGTGGTCTGGCCCCCTTAGGAGGCTGCGGGAGACCAAGAGTTAGCTAATACGTGTTAAAATCTGGTCTTGGTAAGCATGGGATGTTGTTAAGTTTTATTAACATGAAGATAATTTTTTTTAATGTGGGTTCCATGGTAAACACTGCAGAGAGATGTGTGACATGTTGACTTAAACTTTTGTTGACTCTGCCTGGGAGAACTGGGAATAGCTAAAAGCTGCCCAGTTGTTTCTGCATCTTCTCGAATAAACCAAGAGTGATAAGTAAAACTAGAGGAAAAGTGTGTATTTTAAGAGTTTGCCCTGGTATGGTTGCTGGAATGATCCATGTGGTATTCAGTTCAATTTCAGAACAATGGGAGCTGAAAGCTTGCATTCCAGTAGAAAATGGACTAATGCTTGGGGTTGTTCAGCCTGCAGAAGAGAAGGCTCCAGGGAGACCTTGCTGCAACCTTCCAGTATCTGAAGGGGACCTACGAGAAAGCTGGGGAGGGACTTTTGACAGGGCTTGTGGTCACGGGACAAAGGGCGATGGTTTCAAACCAGAAGAGGGGAGATTTAGATTAGAAATTAGGAAGAAGTTCTTCACTCTGGGGGTGGCGAGACTGGCACGGGTTGCCCAGGGAAGCTGTGGATGCTCCATCCCCAGATGTGTTCCAGACCAGGTTGGAGGGGGCTTTGCACAGCCTGCTCTAGTGGGAGGTGTCCCTCCCATGGCAGGGAGGTGGAACTGGATGAGCTTTGAGGTCCCTTCCAACCCACGCTATTCTGTGATTCTGTGCCCCCCATTTTTAAAGATTTATCTAAGAAACAGAATCTTTGGGTGGTAAAGTGATCTCAACAGAGTGCAGAAGGCAAGCACTTTCAGTTGTAGATCAGGTTTTTGTCAAAATCTTACAAATACTTCACGTTTTCCAATGTAATCTTCAGTTGGTATTACAGTTAACTTTGGTTAACTTTCTTTTTTCCTTTGAAAAAACCTTTCTCTTTGTTTTTTGATCATCTTAAATTACAAAATGGCTCTGCTGTTGGTACGAAAAGTTCATTCTGATGACAAAATGGCACGATGAAAATTGTTGAAAGAGAAAACTTTCTTTGCTCAGTTTATTTTCTTTTAGTCAGGACTACCTGCAGTTGTTAATCATATTTTCTGCCTGATTGGCTCCTGGTGCTCACAGGGTGGCTTGCCTTGGCTGTACTCACAAATTCTCCAGTACCTCATCTTGAGAGGATGAGAGGGGAGCTTGGTTTTCCTGTGCTGTTTCCAGCTTGCTTTTTCTGCTTCAAATTATCAGTAAAAGTTGAGGTTTTATGCTTCCTGAACCTTGTATCTCTTCACAGAACTAAAGTTTGTCATATTTTGGCCTTTTTTTCACTGACTAATCTGGGGCTCTTTCTCTTTATTGCTTACTGTAGAGTGATTTTGGGCTCTTGCAGAAGCTGGTGTGGTCCCATCAGTTTGAAATGCTTTCTTCCTTCTGTATAATCCCACCTCTGCCCTCCATGGTGGCTTGTTTTGTTGTGGTTTGGGTTTTTTTGTTTTCATTTTTTCCTTTTCAGTGGCTTCCACTTGCCCTGAGAAGAACGTGTTTATATATTGAAGAGAAGATTGTGTTTGGGTCTTAAAATAAGTGAACTTGTATTTAAGGAGAAAATGTCCACGGTTGAATGTTTTATAACTATTTAGCATGTGATTCTGGCTTTATGCAAGGGTGGGAATTGGATATAGCAGCAGCGTTCTCTAAATGAGATTTTAAAGTATTTATTGGCACGTCTGTCGACTGTGAAGTATTTCAGCAAATAAAGCCACTACGGTTTCAAAAGGTCAAATTCCATGGTTTCGAGGTCCTTAAAGATGGATTTAGCTCAATTATGAGGCGGAGCTGTGGTCAGTTTGGTACCCATACTAATTTTAGGAATTCAAGCTATTTATTATATTATGTAATAAGCCAAAAGATTTGGCAAGGACTGGGAGTAATTAATATGACTGAGACAATCACATACAGCTTTAACATACCTAAACACTTTAGGTTTGTGGCTGTGCCCATTGCTGCATTGTCTGAGCATTCTTACAGTTGGGGGAAGTGTTCGGATGATGAAGACATTTCCAGATGCCTTTAATTGCATGAAAAGCGCTCTCTTCACACAGGCTGGTGCCATAATTGAGCAACTTCACAATTTAGATGAGAAATTAAAGTGATATCCCAGTCGTAAGCTGGTGGTACTTTACCCAGCTAGTAATGAATGCCTGGTGTAGCAATGGCACCAGTATTTCCTAAGTCATGTTCCAAACAGCGGCTGTCTCTTCAGAAGAAGACTGGTCTTGATTGGCTGGTTTTGAGTAATAAGTTAAAAAAAAAAAAAAAAAAAAGATATATACACACTCTCTTTCTGCTTACCAAAAGAGAAAACAAGCCACAATATCGTGAGCCTGCTGGCCCTTTTGGTTGGTATTCCAGGCTGTCTCATGCAAAAGTTGAGCAGATAGCCGGGCAAGATGTGCTAAGACGTTATTACACAATCTGTGCGCAGGGTGTTTTATGTGATCCGAGAGCCAAACCTCACAAGTGGGACCCGAGTCTCAGTATAACTGACTTCACCCCTGGGGAATGTGTTTGCAATGAGTATTTACAAAATGGGGGGCTGGGGGGGAACGGAGCACTGCGTAGGTGGGATAGAGGAGTAACGGCTTGTTACAGGTATTGCATGTTTTGCCGTGGGCACCAGCTTGCTCGGTTTGCTTAACGAACCTGGGAAAATAAGGTGAATCATTCACCCGTCGCTACCAACCGTTTCTTCACCAGAGACGAGCTTTGCTTTCTGCTTGAAGAAACGGAGAAGGGAGGTGTGTGCCAGTCAGGTGTGCTCACATGGCTCCTGCATTTTATGAAGTTTGACTTTCTAATGCAGTTTCCAGCATCTGTGGGAGGTGGGTCAGCTCTTGAGACTGCTCATGGCCCAAACACCTTTCCCAGTGGTAGTTTAAGTTTTAACTTCCTGCCTGTGAACTTTATAACCACTGTTAGTAATGTACTTCTGTGTTAAGCATGTATAGGAGGTTTGGGTTTGGTGGTGGTTTTTTTTTTTTTTTTTGTCCTTTTCTGTGCCTTTTGTGATCTTTATCTGCATCTCCTACAGTCAGTTCCTTTTCCTTTCCTGGTATTTGCACTGGCATCGAGGCACTTCATTGTGGCTGTAAAACAGCCATAAACGTGGCGCAGTAACTAAAGCCGCATGAGCAATTGTTCCATGTGTTACAGTTTGAGCTCTGCTATTAAAGAGAATCTTGTAACAATCTGTTCACAGCGGTATTTATAGAATAGTTCAAAGTGCATCTTCTCTGCAGTTGAGTAACATCTGGATATTTGCGATGTTACGCAAGCTACGGTTGATTCAATAAGTACGTGGTTGTTGCTGGTAGATGCTCTTTAGATCTCAAACCTTTTAGGAAGTGTAAACACCAATGCTAAGAATGTCATCTTGAAATTCTTGCAGCATTTGTGTTTATTGTTGGTAGCCACCTGGAACATCTAATCAGCCCTTATCAACCTAATAGTTATTTACCCGTACACTTAACGATGAATGTATAAATGACTGCGCTGCGAGTCACGTAGAGGAGAAGGTGTTGAGTCTGCAGACCACGTCCTGCACTGGCAAAGAGCTTTCCCCATGTGGCGGGGACGGTGAAAGCTGCACGTTCAGCAGCCTGGCTGGTACTTGTATCAGAAGGTGCATCTGTACCCTTGGTGTGCTGCTGAGTCAACCCATTCAGTCGGTGTCTGGTAATTGTCTGTTGTGGGTGTTGTGTTAATAACTTCACGCACATAATGTCTTCTGTTAGATCTTTGGTTTGTGATTCTTGGTACTACTATGGCTGCTCTTTTTAATGACTTCTCCAATTTCACATATTTAATAGCTCCCAGTAAAGGATGGTTTTGAGGATGAATACCTAACTGCAGTTGATGCCCTGGCATGGCTCCATAACACTGAGAAATGTCAGCATCTCTTCTTTCTCTTTCCACCAGGTTACCCTTGTTTCAAGCGAGTGCTTTTGCATTCTTAGCACCTGCTAGAGCAATACTCTCCCTGGAGAAATGGAAATGTAATAACACAGGTAATTGTCGTTTGTGCTTTTTGTTTAAGTAACAAATGACCCAGATCACACGCAGTGCAACTGCCAGACATTTTTGATACGGAAACCGGAATTAATAAGTGGAGAACATGGAAAAAAATTCTCATTTTACAATGTTAAAACTTTGTGCCTTAGAAAAAGATTGCTAAAAATACCCTTGTGGAATTCTGTTTCTGGATCTTGGGTTTGTCTTTTGGGGTTTTTTTTGCATATAAAAAAAAATGTTGACAAAAGAAATCTAGCAGTAGTGTAAACCAGTTCTTTTGTTAGCGATGTAGAGAAAGGCAAAAGGATTCTGTAAATAAATGTTCCTTTCTGATGGAAGTAATGAATCCAACTGAGTCCTTTTGAGTAGTAAGAAATTTGAGCACTGTTCAGCATCACCTCAAGACCAGTATTTTTCCTGTTTAACTCACACACAACAGATTTTGTAGAGCAAGCTTTTAACAATTTTTGGATGTTCATAATCCTGAAATGTTTTGAATTTCTTTAATGAGTGAAAATGTGCAGCAAACTCATTGCGTAGGGAGTGTTTGCTTTAACCTAAGTTAGAAAACAAGTGGAAATGGCTCTGGCAGTTTTCTTTTTAACGGGGAGGGGCTATTCCACAGTAAGGCTGTGGGCAGCGCAGGAGAGTGGTGCAGAGGCAGGCTGCTTGCTTCTAACTAAAGCTTTTCCTGGGATTCCTTTGATCCTCCAATACTTTGTGTTTATACATCCCTCTTGATTCACTCACCACCATCTAATTTGTTTTCCTGATATTTTTTCTATAGAAAACTTAGCTTTGAGCACTCACATTTTCTCACGGGGCAAGTCAGATTTACCTACTGGAAAAGAGCACGAGGGTTTCCGTGCCCAAGAGGTGAAGGCAGCTCATGGTGTGCTTTAGTAATGCTGGCTGGGCTGGATATGTCTGCTCACCAATATCCTAATACACACCTTGTTGAAAGAAAATACTGTCTGATAACCTTTGGCAGAGCAATTTCTCCCACTGCTTCAGATTTTCCAAAAGGGCCTTTGCTGCATCTTGCTGTTGAACCTTTTAACCTTCACAAGTTGTCAGATGGAGTTGTTACCACGGGTCAATTCATCTTTCAGTGAGTGACCTAAATTGGGGCACAGCAAACGTTGGAGTACTTGATTCCTAGTGTGCAGCTGAGTGATTCTCCATTCATCCGTTTACTGGAGTGGGAGGAGAATCCCTAATTGACCTTTCTTTCAGAAAGTTATGATTATTTTTTTCCCCACTTTGATACAGCGGGTAAGATTAGTGGTTAGCTTTTGAGCTATCTAAGTGTGGTATTATGTGATTTGTAGTGTTGCAGAACTTTTATTCTCTGTAAATCAAGGCTCCTTTGTGAGACAGAGCATAAGGAGAGATTTCTTTTGTATTAAATGTGGCAAAGTGGCTGAGGAATAAACACCTGTGTGTTTTGTTTTGTTTTGTTTTCTTCTTTTTGTAAGATATAACAGTTACAAACGGAACAGCAGAACTGCTTCACACTGAGCACATCTGGTATCCCAGAATACGAGAGGTAATGTAGGAGTAGCCTTTAGCTGTTGATCTGTCCGATTCCAGTTAAGTTTCTCACCTAACCATCTCTGTGTTCTCGTCTTTAAGTTGGTGATTTCCTCTTTCACTGCAATTTTCATTTGAATATATCCCTTGCCTCATTTCATGGAAGTCTTCATCTTTCCAACTTGTTCATTGCTGGACAGCAAATTCAAGTTGTTAGTTGCCACATTCCAAAAGACGCGCAGTAAAATGCAGAAGCGAGATGAATACTCTTCTTGGGACACTTTGTGCTCACTGGTAGCAGTTCAGCTGCTCCCAGCCCACTTGCCAGCTGTCCCTCTGCTCAGCAGGCTGTCCCGTGGCAGGTCGATAAGCAGTTAGCAAATCTGGTTCATCCCTACGTGTCTTCAGTTGGAGACTATTCCGATAAGACGTTGATTCTCCCAAGAGACTTGCTGACGTGTCTCAAACTCCTTCTCCACTCGCAGCACTGCAGTCTGAACTTCGTCGTGCTCTGCAGAGCCCAGGCTGAGGGTTGTGCCCAGGCACCACACAGAGTGGTAGATAGCATAGTCCCAGTTGAGGCGTGTGTCATGGAATTTATCTCCCATCCCGTTGCTTTGGGCTGCAAACTTTTTCTTAATTAAAAACAACCCCTCTCTCTTCCCCATGTTCAAACCATAGCTACATCCTGCCAAGAGCCCTGCAGCCAAGAGGGCTGACAGTCTCCTGAGACCACAACGCTGCTCTATACCAGCTTCTAAGGAGCACTTGTGAACAATGCAGCACACACTCTGCCCCTAGGAGCTAGGAGCATCACCTCCGTGGCGCCAGCAACCCTTGCCGGTTCGATCTGAGAGCTTAAAGGTTAGCCTGGAACCCAGGTCTCCTGTCTGACAGTGTGATGTGCTATCCACACAACTACCAGACTGGCCCACTGGTCTGTTGTGTAATAGTTTTGTGGAGAAAACCAATAAGTGTTATGCTTAAGCAATAAGTCACTTAAACATAATGAGCTGTTGTATGACGAAAAATTTGCTGAGTTCTTCTGTGTCACTGAATTCTTTTAACTGCAGTTTGTAATCCAGAGCAGAAAAAGAAATGTTTGGGGTTTGCTTGTAAGATTTGACTGAACTGTCTCTTCCCCGTTCTTGTGTGTTCAGATCCAAGGTGCTATCATCATGTCCTCCCTGATAGAAGTGGTGATCGGTTTGCTTGGCCTTCCCGGTGCCCTGCTGCGATACATCGGACCTCTGACCATCACGCCAACTGTTGCTCTCATCGGCCTCTCCGGTTTCCAAGCTGCTGGAGAAAGAGCAGGCAAACACTGGGGTATCGCTATGTTGTAAGTACTCCTGTCTGTTCTTGGCTCAGGCCAGGGGTTTCCAGTTGGTAAGTGGTCATGCAGGAATTTTGGGGTGCCAGGAAAAAGAGGCAAAAAAGAGTCAAAAGCCAGAGGCAGCACTGCAGTGCTCCTGGCCGGCGTGGAGAGATACTGTGTGCAGGAGGGGGAGTGGGGCTGGGTAGGGTCAGCTGGTGATTTGGGAATAAGGATGGCGGTGTCTTGAGGAGGTGGGACAGGACAGCAGCTGGAAGCAAGATGTGGAGAGCAGAGGCTTTTACAAAACAGAAGTTGATCTGGGAGCCCCTGGCAGGATCTAATTCAGTGTTAGAGAAAAGGAAGATTTAGCAAAACACCAGAGAGATGAGCGAACAATTTTGTATCTTTTTACGATACTGTTTTGTGTATTTCTTATTCTGCAGCAGCAAGCAAATACCTTTGGGAATGGTGGTAATTTGTCACTATTACTGGCTTGCTCACCTGTAGGTGAGGACAGAGTGTATTTCCCTGAGCGCCATCAGTCAGCGAGGCATAAGCAGACAGCTTTCTGTTTCGCAGACGAGGGAGTTTCAGGGCGTGATGTGTGTGCTTCTGCAGGTATAGAGGCCAGGGAAATGAAAGATTTAAGATGAGTGGCATGAAAGGGAATAATTGAGATAAATGTGAGATGCTGGGGAAACCCAGACAATTAAGGCTGGAAACCCCATTTTAGGGAGTGGGAAATCGGCCGAAGCAGTTGCTATATTCCCTCTGTAGTGACCGACGTTGTGCTGGCTCTGCAAGCGGAAGGAATGACTTGATGAGATCAGATTCTGATCTGACTAATCTGTTTGCACAGTACTTTGAACATGTAAAGTATTCCATAAGTGCAGCTTATGATTAAAAGGGCTGTTTAATTCTCTTTTATCTCCGTTGTTAGCATCATGAATATTTTTGTAATTCTATTATGTTAAGCAGCTGACCCAAAGGAACGTTTTATTTTCCTGTAGAACAAATTCTGTGCAAGCTGGGGCTAACATTAAACCAATCAAGCAGACCTTCGGTGAATTGGACGTGGAAACGTGTAATTAAAGTTGACATTTTGCAGATGGAAAAAAAATAAATCAATTTAGGAACCGGAATTTAATATTACCCAGTCAATAAGTATTTCTGGCTTCTGCCACACAAAAATGTGCCCTAGATTGCTGAAAAGACCTCCATAGCCATATAGAGCCACTCAAAAGGAACTTGATCTCTACAAGACAAGGTGCTTGAAATGACTGTTGTGATGAGCTAGAAATAGAGTATCCCTGTCTAGCGCGGCAGAACAATACCTGTGCAAGAGCTCTTGCCCTCTACTAGCTGCCAATGCTGTTTGACAAGGTTTTCAGTGTCCCAGCCAGTTTTCTGACCTCCCTCGTTCTGCAGGTGCCAAGCTGAAATAGTTTAATCCATAAAACACATCACAACGTGATCTACAGAAAGGGAAATTTGGTTGTCCTTGGTCTTTGCTTGTATTATCTGGTGAACAAAACTGTTTCTCTGGGCATTTAAAGATTTGTAAATATTTTAGTGAATGGCTGGGTAGCCAATATAATATTATTTACATTATAATATAATGTTATTACCTGATTTACCACTCTGTACTAAATAAAATACAAAGCCACCTGTCCCAGCGAGGCAGGAGAACTGCTGCTGGGGAGTGGAGCCCATCTCTCCATAATGGACGTTGGGAGAGATGCCAGAACGTTCGCCGAGCGCGAGGAAAAGGTGCCTTTATCACGCGACTGTAGTCGGGGGTAGAGGCTATAAACAACACCCTCCTTGTGCAGAGCTCTTTGTTCCTGGAGATTGAAGGAGAATAAAGCTCTGCTTTGTTTCTTACAGACTGAAACTGATCTTGGTTAGAAAAAGAGGCTTAAAATCTGCCCTTTTTTTAAAATTATTTATTTAAGTCAGCTGATAAAAACATAATCTCAGATTTCAGGAAAGCTTTGCTTCTTCAGACAGTTTGACTCTTTGTGTAGCCTTTTTATAGCAAAACTGGTTTTGGCCATTTCAAAATGGAGCAACCTGCCCTGGCTTTTTTTCTTTTTTTTTTTTTCATTGCAGTGGATACTTATTTTCACTGTCACCTTGAATTAGTCTTTAACCTGTAGAGAAGTGTAGCAGTTTAGATGAGGGGGGGGAAATGCATAATACTTGAGGCACTTAAAGCTGTGATAAACTGGGTTACTGGTGAACTGCAGTTGAATGGAATCTTGGGGTTTGGGGGCTCTGTTCTGCTTGATTTGCAGCTGTTTAGTGAAAGACGCATAGACAAAAAAGAAAGGGGGGGTTCTTAAGAACTGAAGAAAGAATTCCCCTTGCCAGAAATTTGTCAAGTGCTCTGGAGTGTTTGCAGATTTTGAGGTGTAAAATTTATTGTTTACTAGCCTCCAGCTTTGCCATTTCTTCCCGTTTGCTTGCGGCAAGCTCCGTGCTTCCAGTGCCAAGCAGACCTGGACACACCGATCGAGTTTGAGTCAAAACCAGAAGGAAGCAGCCCAGCATAGCTCCTTCCAAATGGCTGCTTAGCTCTGGATAATTTCTTTAATCCGATTCATTTTCCTGGTTTCATTTACTTGTTTGCTGCTGGCTATTTTTGCAGCACTTTAGAATATAAATTCGTTGGTTTGCCTTTTGTGGAATAATAACGTCTTTTCAATATACTCTCCTATGATGCCTCATATCGTGCTGAATTTAAAATCCACACTGATATTCTGTAGCTGAAGAGCCTGAACAGGTTTGTGCTGTGAAGGGTTTTTAACATATTGATGCTAATGACATGTCTCTCTTGTCCCACCCTCTTCCTCCTCCTCTTTTTTTTTTTTTTTTTTTTTTTCTTTTCTTTTCCTTTTCCCAGGACCATTTTCCTGGTATTGTTGTTTTCTCAGTATGCCAGAAATGTCAAATTTCCCTTACCCATTTACAAATCCAAGAAAGGATGGACAGCGTACAGGCTGCAGCTTTTCAAGATGTTTCCTGTGAGTAGTTGCACTTGTTCCTCAGTTGGGAGAAAAACAAAACACAAACAAAACCAAACCAAAACAACAACAAACACACTGAAACAAACAAAAAAAAACCCCATAACATGTCGTTTGGGTTTTATTTTTTTCTTGGATTTTATTTTTCATAATGATACAACAGATCACAGTGGTGAAATAAAAGCTTAAATGGGCTTAAGAAAACGTAACTAAACAGCTCGTTTGGCACAGGCAACAGCCTCATGGTGTAGTTTTGCCAGACCTGGTTCTGGCAAAGGGGGTTCTGGTATCCATCTCTGATGAAGAGTCGTCGGAGTGATGAAGAGGATGGAAGGGAGGGAAGGGGGTAGAGAAGGAGGCTTGTGTACACATGCAGCGAAAGCCTAAACTGAGCCCCCCAAAGAGGGATGGCGAGATCGTTATCCTGCAGCTTTATGAAAGCGATACTCCCATCCCCTTGTGAAAGACTTCTTTTTATTTCTCTGGTAAAGCTGAAACTAATTCCCTGGTTTAAGTGCCCATTTGGAGACTTTCCCATTTGTTAGTGGAGAGAAGAGGTTCCCTCTCATTGTGAAGCTTTTGTAACAGCACCTTCGTTGTTGGCCGGGGGGAGGCACCCAGCAGGGCTCTTGCAGGATGTACTGGTTGTTCAGACCGAAGATGCTGCGTTGGTCTGTGTGTAATAGATAGCGAGCGCAGGAACGGTTTGCCAGTGATAGGTTAAACAGCCTTTTGTTTTTCCTCTCCTCTTTCACAGATCATTTTAGCTATTCTGGTGTCGTGGTTGCTTTGCTTCATCTTCACTGTGACAGACGTCTTTCCCCCTGACAGTTCCAAGTACGGCTTCTATGCTCGCACGGACGCCCGACGAGGGGTGCTCTTGGTAGCTCCGTGGTTCAAGGTCCCTTACCCTTGTAAGTATGTCTGCTTTGAAGGGCAGTTTTATATTATTTCTGTCATTTCCAGAAGCATTGCCACTTCTCAGTATTATATTCTCATGCATTTCAACACATACTGATCAAAGACATTGTAGGTGGGGATGATGTTTTGGTTTGGTTTTTTTTTTCCTCTTGTTTTCCTCTTTAAATTAATAGCTTAACATCTCACCCAAGAAAGACCAAGTATCTGAAAATTGAATTTGTAGAAGGCACTCGCAGGGTTTATCTGGGTAACTCTTGACTTCTAGTAACATAGTGTGACTGTAGATAAAACCTGGATCTTCAAGGAATGGTTGGTTTATCTGTACTTGTCGATCCTGTGCTCAGCTGCTGCTAATGTTCTACAATAATTGGGATGGGTCGTTACATCTCCTGTACAACTACTAAAGTCACTGATTCTCACTGTCTAAAGCATCAGCAGTGTGTGGAGTTTTTGCTAGCTTAATGCACTTCCCAGCCTCAAACATACTGATTCTTGACAGCACAACGTAACAGCTACACAAAACCATCCTGACTTGGGCTTAGCCGAAGAGTAAAATTGCTGAACAGAATTAGTTCTGTTCTGACTCAAACCAGGACACCTGTGGAAGCAGCACTGGAATCGGGCTGAGGGGCAGATCAGAGAAGGGGAAATCAAAGCACCAAAAAAATATTTACAGGAGAATACAAAATGCTTTACACGATGTCTCCTACGTTTATATTATTTTGCTGCCCACCTCTAAGTCTGAAGCTGCTAAAGGCTGTTTCTTACAGCATGAGACAGTTGCACAACCAGTTCACCCTTGTGCTGCTCAGAAATCCATGGAGTAATAACAGAATAACATTCTACTAGAACAGAATAATAGGAATTGTTAGGAACGTCCCTACATCATGAGGCAGCCTCATTGTGGTTTCCCATGTGCTTTGCTTCTGATTAGTTTTTTTAAAAGAAACCACTTCTAAAGCAGTACTGGCACGATGTATAATAGAAGCATTTGGGAAAGAAGAGGAAAACTTTCCACCCTGATTAAACCTTTCTTACTTGTGAAGCCTTGTTCATTCACATTTATGTGACTTAAGGTTCCTTTTGTTGCGAGAGGCTCATCTATTTCAAAGAGATAAAAGCATTGAGGCAATTGCTGTGGAAAACCTGCCAAGCTTTTCTGCAGGCTTAAATTAATCTTATTTTTGTCTTCTGCAAAAATTTGGAGTTGGAAGGCGTTTGTGCGGTGATCGTAGTTGGTTGTTGGCCATTCTCTTCGGTAGACTAAACTTGTAAGCAAAAGACTTGAGTTTTTAGAGCAATAATTATTAAGTGGCATTCGCCTCGCTGATCAGAATTGTATTTTCACAAGCAGTAGTTCAAATTCCTTCCTTCTGAACAGGAGGAATTTTTTGGTGAGGTTTAGGGGTTTTGGGGTTTTTTCCAAGCATGATCAAAGCAGTTGGTGAGGTGGTTTTTACTTTGCTTCTTTCATCTACTTGAACTCGCCAGACTGTGTTACTATGAGGTGTATTTGTTCATTTCATGGAAGTTTAATAAACAGTGTGGCCAGCAGGAGCAGGGCAGGGAGTGTCCTCCTGCAATGGGCACCCCTCAAATCCTGGGGTCAGTTCTGGGCCCCTCACTCCCAGAAGGACCTTGAGGGGCTGGAGCGTGGCCAGAGAAGGGCAACAGAGCTGGGGAAGGGGCTGGAGCACAA
>JANHGN010015525.1:0-42413 GCA_024605025.1 Megaceryle maxima
TAAGTTTGTTTAAACCTCCTGGCTTCTCTGGGATAACACTTTTCCCTTAGCACTGCATTGCTGTCTGGCTGGGGGGGGGCTCTCTGAGTTTATACTTTATCCAGCTGAACACTATTCATGTTCTCTTGCCACAAGGCACTGTTCCCAAACTGTCCCCTACAGTTTGGACTGTAGGGCCAGGCAGGAAGAGCATGTCTGTTGTTCTTCTTGAACAAAAGACAGGGGACACAAGCAAAGCTAATGCTCACAGCTCACTGTAGGAAACTCAACAAGAACACTCATGTGAGCTCCTGACTTTGCTCTTCATGCACTGCAGGCAGAGGGGTGAGTACTAGAGAGGGGATGTGCCTGGCTTACCTGCTCTATGAGCCTGATGATGCTGGTACTCTCCTCTTGGCGGAAGGACATGGAGCAGGGCAGGCTGTTGAGCTGCCCTGAGAGCTGCAAGGGTGTGAGCTCATCAGAGGCATGAGTCATGGTGGTGCTGGTGGCATAGCCAAAAGTCTCCCAGGAGCAGCGAGATGGGTAGAGAGGGTCCAGTGCTATACTGCAAGAACAACACAGGAGCATTAGCTGAAGTCCTCATCTCAGAGGAGAAACTGTTTCATTGCAGCCCAGCTTGTAAAGTCATGCTATGCTGTGTGATGCCACCTCTAGCAGTTCACAGAAATGTCCTGAGCTGTGACATGAATTTAGGATCAATCTCCCTAGACTTTCAGTTATTTCCAGAGAAATAATGACCACACTTGGGCTTGTGGCTCAAGGTCAGCAAACTGGCTGATAGAGAGGGGTATTTCTATTCTTTCACCCAATGAGAATCACCTGTAATGCAGCAGTTAGCTTGGCATGCAAGAGTAACATCTTTATAAAGATGGAGAGAAATACCTCTGGGTCACAGGATCTAGGTAGTCATCCCTCCAATAGCACCCAAGTCTCCCTTATGGAGCCAAATGCAGCAAATAATGGACAGAGCAATTGTGAGCATCCCCCTGCATGATCCACGGGTCTGGGGTGACCCATGGCTCAGCACTCTAAGCTCAAGGCAAAGGTGTCTGGTGGAGTCTGGGTCCTGCCCCACCTGATATCGCTCTGCAGGAAGAGGCAGCTGTTCCGCAGGTTGGCAGAGCTCCCCAGGCAGCAAGTCACTTCCCCATACTCCTGCATGATCTTGATCATCTCACACATGGCTGCAGAGGGACAGAAGAAACACATTTGCTTATCTCATTATGCACACAAAGCTGGCAGTGTTTCACACACCCTTTCCAGTCTGGATCTTTTAAAATTACCCCAACCGATACTTATCAGCCATGTGTAGTGAGATCCAAAGTCAAAGTACACAATTAGATAGCTAATTAATTGCAGTTCAAGTGCCTTGTATATCTGCTTCCTGCAGGAACTGAGCTGGATTTGCAGAACTGTGACCCAGAGGTTTGCATCTCTAGCACACCTCTTTCAGAGCAGAGCTGCAGGTATGGCCTGGCTATATATTACAGAGGGCTTTAGCATCAAATGGTCTTGTTATAGAACAGTGTGCTGTTAAATGTGGTTCAAATAACTCTAAATAATTCAAACTGAAAATAAACAGACAATTTTCAGTTCTGCTGGGCACCACATCGCCACTGTTCCAAGTCTAAAGGAACAGAGGAAATAGAACAAACCCCTCCAAAAGCAGTGCCCCACTCAGAGCCAGCCCCTGTTCCTGCACTCCCACCACTACCTCTAGCTTTCAACAGTCTTTATCAACACTCTCCCAGGGCCTCTAAATCAAAGCTGCTGTTTGATATGATTTTTCTTCTGTAGCTTTGTGCACAATACTCTTGAGTAAATATGATTTTTTTTCTAGAATGCTCCAGGCAAAAAAAAAAAACCAACCCAGCCCACTACACCCTCTGTAGATTCCTGTGTAAACAACTCATCTAAATGATTGGTGCACCCAGATCTGCAGCACAGTGAGGGGCTGGGTGAAGTGAGGAACTGCCACTTCTCTCAAAGAGAGAGGAAATCTATTGGATACTGACTGCTTAGGCAGACTGGGCTGTAACTGGTTCTCACTGGTGCTCTGTAAACTGTGCCCATGGGTACCTAAATGACAAATCATAATGACACTTTTACTGTAGACTGGACAGGTGTTAGCCTTCTGAACACCTGTCCCCTTTCTTAGATAAAATAATATCTCTGGGGGAGATAAAGAAGTTGTCTTCTGGTCTCTGCAATCTAAAACCCTGTAAAGCAGCAGAAGGTGTTAACAACAACTGCCAGAGGAAAATTCTTCTGGGAAGTGATTTCCAAGTTATATAAGGCATCGAGGGTTGTGAGCAGAGATCAAAGTCTTCTAGCACACTGATAATGCTTATTTAATAAAGGCAGTAGCATTCTGGATGTTTGCTCTTGTGTCTCTTACAAATGCAAATTGAGAGGAGTGGTTCTTAGCCCAAACCTGTAGCTAAGGAACAGCTGCATTAAAATGAAGTTAATACATGGCTTCTCACAGACAGCAGTAGAGGGTCATGAATTTCTGGACTGTATCCCCTTCCCTTTGCCCCTGTCCACACCCAGATGAGCCAGAGCAAATGGATAGGGAAGCTGTTCCTGGCCAGCAGTAGGACTGACCCAGGCTCTGCACCACTTACTCTCTGGGGTGCAGTCTGTGAAGAGAGGCACCAGCAAAGGCACATTGTCTATGTTCTGCAGGTGAGGTCTCACCTGGTGGATCCCCCGTGGGAGTTTGGCCTGAAAAAGAGAAAAAAGAGACTAAGCAGGAGAGTGTGTGTGTGTGAGGGAGGCATTTCAGAGGAAACTGCTGAAATCAGAATTCCCATAATTATGTAACTCCAAGTTCAGATACAAATTGATGTCCCTGCAGACAGCAGATGACTTTCCCAAGACACTGTAAAAAGTCTTCTGCTAAAGTTCTACCCTAATATGCCAAGCTGCCAGTGCTTGTCCTCAGGGTTTGTAAGATCAGCGTGATAAACCTGTGCTCAAGGATTTTTAAGGACTTTTTACTTGTGTGGAGAATCTAGTCAGACTATGTGCTGCTGTCTACCAGCAGCTAGATGTACTCCAGTTGCACCTGCAGCAACACAGAGCAGGAAGGGTTCTCACTTTCTAAAACCAGGCCTGATGGATTATTATTATTTTTAAAATCTCCATCTATCTCTGATATTCCCGTAACATCTGCTGAGCGTGTCTGAGTTCTTTACAAGGCTGGAAGAGCTTGTCCCATCCTCTGAGTACTGGGCAGTGCCAGCCATGGCTCACAGCAGAAGAGAAAGTTTCTTCTGTCTCCATGGAATGTGAGGATGTTCCCACTCCCTGCCCAGCACATGGGAAGGGAACCCAGATGGACTGAGATGCAGCTCTCGAGGCTATCGCATGTGCGGTCATCTCCATTCCTAAACTCCAAAGAAAAGTGCTGTTCAGCAGAAGTAATTGACTGAGAGAATCCTAAACTTTCCAGTCTATAGATATCAAGCTGGAAGACGGTGGAGGAAATCAGGAGTCCCAACACACACCAGTCAATCAATCTGCTTTGAAGAGGAATTCCCACTGGGAGTAATGAGGTGATACTGCTGACCATGACAACAGCATGAGGTGTGTAGGGAAAAGGAGCCTCACCCTGTTACAATCCTCCAGGAAGCTGGGGATATCGCTGTCTGTTGGCTGAAAGCTGATGAGATCCGAGTGCCCTTCCTCTTCCATCAGCAGAAGCCCCTCCACATCATCTCGAGAAACTAGAGCAGAGAGAAGCAGCATAAACAATAAGTACAAACCTGCCTCTGCCACCCCTGTGCCACCCACATGGTATATTCACGTGGTGCTCCAGAAGCCAGGAAATGTGAGGCCTGATTTTCTAGGTTAGCAACGCTTAGATCCCACTCAGTCATTTAGTCATCTAAAAATACTGCATTTTTATCTGCTCAGAGGTAGATATGCAAGCCTAGTCTCTGCTCTTTTGAGACACTAGTTTATCTCTTCTGCTCTCTTTCTTCTTCTAGGGGAAGAAGAGTAAAGAAATCCCACCTGAAGTAAGAAGAAAAGAGTAACGCACAGGTAAGAGACCCTCAGTGGCTCGACCAGGACCCCAGCAAGAACCAAAGGCACTAAGGAGCAGTTGTACAATCATGGCAGCTGGTGCGCAGAGGGATGTTTAGTTTCCAATTACTGCCAAACTGACTGGGTAGAAAGGCTATAAATGTAAGGCACTCTCTCACACACACACACCTCAGGCCCATCCAGTTTTGTGCTCAAATCTCTGAAGGATCAGGTATCTGGTGAGGATAAAGGAACCTATGAAATGGTTTAAAACAACCATCCAGGAAACACGTGGCATTCAAAGTGGCTTAGGTGCAGTTCTCTCACCCTGATGTAGGTCATCGTGCAGAGAGCCAGCATGGCTGGGGCTCGAGGGAGGGATCTCTGAGCCAGGCACATCACCATTAGGTGTTAAAGATATATGGCAATTCCAGCCAGTCTCAAGACCCATCTTCTCAGCAAACACCTGTAGGTGAGCAGACAAAAGACTTTAGTATCACTGTCCAGGCCAGAGTACTGCAGACCAATGCCAGATTGGAGCGTAGGTATCATCTGGACCCATCAGGTAGCTGAATCAGATTAACCTTAGATTGCACCGGAGCTAAACTCTCCAGCCAGACAACCAGGGGACATGCAAGTTCAGGAGGTTCAACAAAGGCAGCTTACCTTGCTTTTGAGCTCATCTTCCAGGGAGAAGTAGACAAATCGAATGCAGGCATTGACCAATCCATCAATGAGGCGGACAATGTCAAGACGGGCCTGATACTGAGATGAGACCATTCCCATGAAGATCTGTCCGCTCAGAGCCTGGATACAGTCTTCCTTCTCCATCACTTCCCCAATCCCTTCTTCAGGCATGCAAACAACACGCAATTACATTCAGACACAAGGGGCCACATGTGCATCAGACAAAGTACACATGGCAGGAGAGGCCACAAAGGTAACAGCCAAGGACACATTACCCAGGTACAGAGAAACACGCAGATACACGCACAGAGGGAAAGATAAAGACAGATCCATTTGTCCCAGCACACCCAATCACAGAAGTGGTTTCAGGACATCCCCACATATGAGACCAAGAATACAAATGTCAAACAGCAAGTGTGGAAAGGAAAAAGACAAAACAGAAGACAGGGATCAGTTACAAGGAACCGAGGCAGAAGGGTAAAGGATGTTTGCTGCAAAATGTTCACATGTGCATTTTAAACACATCATACTGTGCTTAAACAACACAGCCAGGCTAGCTGAGGCAGCGTAGCATCAGAGTACAACAGGCTGATGCAAAGGAACTGGATCCTGTTCCCTCCAGTGACATTGCAGATGCTCCCAAAGAGCCTGCAAAGGCTCTTTCACAGAGTTCCCTCATCATCACCAGATCAGCCTGTGGTGAACAGGAGCTGGATGCAGCATGAGGAACGAAAGAATAAAACACTTCACACAGTTGCAAAGCTTGCCACGGGTGGGACTGAGAAGTGTTTTGAAAACACTCGGTCACAACTGCCTCCCAGCTGTTGGAAACACCATTATTCACATTTTACAGAAAGGAGACCAGGGCAGAAAGAGATTAACAGGTTTTCCAAAAGAGCCTCCTGGAGTTACTTAACCGTATGTGCTTATTTCTCTGTTTCTACTGCTGTTCTGGAGGAGATGTACAATTCATCCAGTGGGAATCAGTTCCTTCAGCATAGTAACAAAATCCACCAAGGGAGAATAGTCACATACCACCATACTTTTAATTTATTTGAAAAACCCAAAATATGTGATTTCCATAAAATTAAGACGAATAGCAAACCAAGGATCAAAATACCCAGAAGTCTCAACTTGGCGTTGCCTGCTTTAAGTAACAGACTTCCCACAAGTAGAATTTCTGTGCAAGCTTCAATAACTTAACTAGAAACATACCTTCCAGCTGCTTCATCATGACTTCCTCTGGAAATGCTTCTACTTCAGAAACCCTTAGTTCTCAGTTTCCATCTGCTACTCTGAGTAACAATGTTCTTACAGCTCAGGACTGATGAGAAAGCAAGGACCTTATTATAGACAGCACAGAAGACACATACCATCTGAGCTCCAGCTATTCCTCCGACTGCTCTGTTTGATGGGGGTCGTCCCAGGGAGATCACAGCATGTGAAGATAGCATTCTGCCCAGGGACTTGCACCAGTTCTATGCACTTGCCGTTGAGCTGGGAGGACAAGGCACAATGCATTGGCTTGTACGCAAAGGCAGAACAGTATCCTGAGAGGCAGGCTCGCTGGTAGAAATCTAACACCTTCTTCCTATGTGGAAGAGACAAAAAATAGTCAAAGTTAGCTGAAAAGTGCTGTATTTCTGACAAAGTACACCGTAGTTCAATGTAGAAATCACAAGCTGGGTTATCTGGAAAAAAAGAATTTCATGAGGAGTAGTCAGAGACTCTGAAAAAGCCTTCCCGATTCTGCATTCTCTAAGCTGCAGGCACTACAGGGCAATAAAAATACATATTCCACCAGGGACAGTGGCAAACAGATCTGTTTGCTCATCAAACAGATCAGTGAGTATGAACACAGTACTCTTTGAATACACTTATTAATATAATATGCTCTATATGGCTGCCAGATGACTCCAAGGAAGTTCACTGCATGACAGCAGAAGCTTAATCCATCAGAGAGAATTTATCTGTAGGGAGATAAACACCAAGGAGGGAACTGACAACTCTGCTAATAGTATCTATGGTAGAGATAGGTGCAGTAACAGACTTTTTCTCCTATCCCCTTTCAGAGCTTGGTATTTTTCACTACCTTCCAAGATGATAAATATTCCAAAAAAGGACCAGTGGGAGCTTTCTTACCCCTGAGGATAAGCAGACTTAGAAGAACAATGTGCTGCTAGTCAAGGAAACTAAACGTTACTGGTCTGCTCTGCTAGCAGGAAGAGAAATTTTGCTTATAGGTGAAAATGCAGCAGACACTGTCATGCTGCAGGATGAAAAGGGTGTCATGCATTATAGTGGACTGGTTTCAAGCTGTCAACAGCAGGCAGAATTGATCACCTCACATTACATGTAAGAGAAAGCATTTGTCTTGAATAACAACAAAAATTCTCTGCCACCAGCATAAGACCTGATTATAATTCATGATCCTACTATGTAGTACAGTTAGAGTACACTTGTAAAAGGCTGTTAACAGAGGCAGTAGGAAGTGGCTTAGTCTTACAGTCCAACAGACTGCTACACTGCTACAACTATAACAATTATAAGCAGTGATGGCTTATGTTCATAATTTGCTTCTATTAGATATCTTAACAAGCATCAGTGAAGGGAATTTTAACAAAGAGTGACCAGGTTCCCTCTGCAATTTATCTGCAGCTCTTGAACACACTAAATGACACAGTTGCCCACCTGTCAGAGCCAGAGAGGGGGTAGATATCGGTACCATCCCAAAAGTCTGTGCAGGCCTCAAGGATGATGTCAGCTGTCCCATGAGAAAACATCTGCTCAGTGCCTGAGGTGTAAGAAAACAATGTGTCAGCATCACACATACAGCTCCCAGGAAAGGGATATCCCACCAACCGCTCCCTTATTTGTTAAAAGCGAGTGTTCCTGCAAACTGCCTCGATGCACTCTGGATACCCCCTTTCCTTTGTTGAGAGCCTTTAGTTTCCATTGAGAAATTACTCAAGACTGTGTGCTGTGTATTCATCTGCTATTTGTCTAACTGTGAGTTCAAACAAGGCTGTGATAAAATGTGAGCCACATAGTCAGCTTCTATTCTCCCCCTACACTGTGTAACGGCCCTGCTCCTCTAAAACATGGGATAATATCTTGCTCCTTTATCCAACAGAGCAGAAGAAAAGATACTCCTGTGTGCCTCTTCTCATGAGTGTACGAGCACCGGTGATGAGCCTGGGGGGATCAAAGTCTGCCTACACTGCAAAGTGCATTCAGTTTCAGGCCAGGCGTGGATCTAAAGGGTAAGAGCTATTGAATACCTTCCATTCAGATAGCAGAAGATAATTTAACAGGGTGACCCATTGGATAGCAGCCTGTTTCATAAAGGGTCCTAAAAACGTGGTAAATCAGGATGGGTCAAAAGTTCAACATAACAGACTAAAAAAGTAACTTGTGTTGTGATCAGGGAAGAACTGAAAAATCAATGGACACCACAGCTTGTCCTGTTTGGGTTTTTTTTAATTTTTTTTCTTTCACTACTTTACTCTTTAATACAGACTTGAAATCTTTTATTTCCTCTTGCAAACAAAGGTATTAAAAAGTGTTTCTCAAAGGCATGTGAGATGGCTTGTTGGGTGCAGGTCCCAGGCACAGGACACAAGCTAAAGGGTTCAGGGCTGCCTCCCCCTTCACTCATCCTGCTCCTTTTCATTTGCACTGGTACATTAAAATTGCACACACGTAGACTCCTCTGTCTAGCCTCCCTCCTCCAGCTGCTCTGTGACTTTGCCCCCAACAGCTTCAAAGCTGATCTAATGAAAAAAACATCACTGCCAAGAAAAATGAGCCCAAAGGCTTCTTGCAGGCATTGTTGCTGTGACTGCAAATGCTCACACTAGCTGGTGAAATCAACAGCCAAGAATATCCACTTGCACAAACCAGGCAGGGACCTTCAGAAAGACCCGAGGATTTTCCAAAACATAGCAGCTCTCTGCTTTCTGCTATAAATAGTCATCACAAGCCAAGTTTATCAGCATAACAAACTTCCAAGACGAATAGGAGCTCTGTGTGAAAGAAGGAGCCTGTCTCTGGGACACAAAGGAGTACTTGTGCAGAGTTCTGGTTAATTTTATTGTATAAACACCTAATCCTTCCCACCTTGCTCCCATGGTCAGATAGTCCTTCCTAGGAAACAGAGAGCAAGAGATGTTTACTGATTCATGCAAAACGTATGGCCTGGACACAGAGCAAAAGCTTGCAGATGACCACATGTACAAACAAGCAAACGTTTGTGCCTGAGAGCAATTGCAATCCGCTTCTTATTCAGCATTGTCAGCACCCCCACGACCTCCTAAAGGGTAAATGACAGTGACAGCACACACTATAAACTGGAAGGAGTTGATTCAGCTGTCATTGCCAGTAAAGTGAGCTCAGCCTCTTCCCTTCCTACATCATGAACTTGAAGGCCAGGATTTCTCTGGCACATGGAAGAAAATTACTGAACAGGCCAGGGAGTATGACTGGCCATTCGTGACTGCTGGGGCTCATCAGAAGGAACCAAGCCACTGCAGCTGAGCCAGGGAGACAGAGCAGAAGAATCTAAGGGGTGCAGCTGTAGCAAGGAAAGACAGAGATGGTATCAGCCGTTTTACTCCACTGAAGATGCCGGTGAGCCCCTCATTTCCATGTGGTTACTGTGGATTTGGAATGAACACTGCCAGATGGCGAGACACGTATTTCGATGGAATAGCAATGAACATACAGAGAAGCTACCTCCTACTTCTGCTACAGCTGGAGAATTTATTATCTATCTCCCTTTAGCATGTCAAGGGAGTGGGTAGATTCAAAGATTTATTCACAAATAATGTATCTAGAGAGGTTAGTTATGATCATCTGGTCTGACTCTTCTGTATAAACAGAGCCATTTGAGCTCACCAACTATTATCTGCATAATCCATTATTTCTGGTTGCACACCTTTTAGAAAGTTTCAAAGGACAAGACTATCGTGTTCAGAGGTGTTCCAACGGTTAACTAACCCCCTGGGTAAAATTCCTCTTAGAATTTACTCTAGACAGCATAATCCAGGTCACACACATATTCGTCTGAGCTCCAACCTCTAAACCATTTAAAAACAGGGATAAGGAGTTGAAATGAGGCAACATTAAAGGATTTTTCCTATACATGTCAGCATCAGAAAAATTCTTGCTCACAAAGTCAAGATAGAAGCAATTAAGACAAATGAAAAAGGTCCTTCTCAGATTAAGATACAAATTTAGGAAGAATTGGGTAAGGGAAGACAATTTACCTGGTAAATCTCTGGCCAGCATAATAATCATATTTCAGTTTCAATGTTGAACATATGTCAACTCCAGAGAGCCAAGTTCAGTCAATTTAGGGTATTAAGAGACTAAGAGCTCTGACAGGCAAGCTGTTAAATCTTGCTGGGGCGCTTTAAGGCCTGCCAGCTGTACATCCTTCCCATCCTGGCCCACTCCTATTAGAATAAGAAGGAGTAGGAGTGGAGAAGTCAGCAAGGCCTCGGGTGCTGTATTCATGGTCACCAAGAGTTTGTACAGGATTTCTGCAATTTCTCATTAGTGTGCAATATAATACACCAGACAAATCACAAGCATAATGATTTATGACTTGGGTTATCAGAAGGATGAGCATCACTAGCTAAAACCCTTAGTAATATTTAACCCTGTGTAATATCTATTTCACTACTATAATGAAGCATATTCAAAACCCAATAAACCCCCCCCTTGCTCTGCCCTGACATTTGGTCCCAGAAAACAGGTTTCCTATGTGTTATCTAAGATAATTTTAAAAAATTATGTATGATCCTAGAGTTACCCAGAGCTGGGAAGAATTCCTCCCCTCAGTTTGCCTTAACACTGATCACTAAGGGTTGTTGAGCACTGTCTGTCCCGGCCATAGGCAGAGCAAGGCTGTCACCCCACAGGAACTCCAGACTATTCCAGTCTGACATTTTCTGGGCTCCCTGTGGAAAAGATCCTCCCATACCAAGTGGATGCTCAAAGAAAGGGTCAGCCTTACTGGTAGTGGTGTCCTTCACAAAAAGGTTAATCATGTGGCTGAGGGGTGGTCTCCTCTTGGTGATCGATGAAAGCTTCCCCAGGATTGTTTCCTTAACCATCTCATCACTTGGCAAGCGGTACAAGGCCAAATAGTTCTCCTGCTTGAAAAGATCTTTAGCACCTGGTGTGAAACCTGAAATGCGAATGGAAGAAGAAAAACTAGGCTTTAAGCAAAGCAAAAGAAAGGTCCTCTCTCCTGCTTCTGTGCCATCTACTTTGCCTGCGCTCATTCTGACAGCTCCCAGCCACAGGTAGGTGAGGTGTGCTCATTGTGCATCCACACCAAGATGGCTCAAGATGTGTGATGAAAACCATTCAGAAGGACTAGATATTAATAGTAATTACATCTTTCACGCTTCTGGTTCACTGAAGAGAGAAGCTGTGACATCAAAGGACAGACACAGAACTAAGTTCAAGAGCTTCCAGATTTTAATCCTAGTGTTACTTCTAACCCCTTATGTCCCCTATGCCTTGGTTTTCTCATCTGTAAAATGAGCTGAGGTACTTCACATCATTTACACTCAAGCTCCTGGTAAAGCATTAGTGTACAGATAGGGCAGCTCTCTGTCCATTAGCAGGTATTCTTTGTCTCCTGATGAGATTGGCAGACTCGAGACAGAATACCAAGCCTAGCCAAGGCTGGCTGGAAATATCCTTGATGACATTTCTTCCTTTGATAGCGTCTACAATGTCAGAACTTGCTGAAAGCAATCTCTATAATAGATTCTTTTGGCAATCAAATGACAGTCAGCTTGGTAATTCCACCTTCTCAGAGCCAGGACTGGGCAAGTATTCTTCTTGTGCTCTCTAAGGATTAAGTGCCTATTGACAGCTCTGATTTCTCTGCGTCTGCTCATCCAATTCCTCCTTACCTATTAGCCTGGCAAGCTCACAGAGGCCCCAGGGCACATGGACAGGCAGCACGGCGTTGTGAGTTTCCTGGAGGGCAATGTTGCAGAGGTGGTCAGAGAAGCGGCACAGACGCTCTGTCACGCTGGCATTGCAGAGATTGAGCAGCACATTCAGGCCCAGAGGCTTGAGGGAATTCAAGTGCATATGCCAGTTGGAGTCATCAAACTGGATGCAGGAGGGGTTCTGCTGGTCTTGGGACAGGCTAAGCATCTCAAGGTGGTAGTCACAAACAAAGTCTTCAGCCTCGCAAGCCAACACCTCGCCGTCACCAACCACCTGATCCAACAGACAGGAAATTTCTAGTTGGTTACAATGAATACAGCTTGAGCCTAGAATCCAGCAGGGAATTCCCAAGTAAATTCCTTAAAGGGGAGACTCTATGGGTTTAAGTCTGGTTTATAGCCCCATAAAAGACTACCTGTGTGCCTCTTCAGTATGTCTTACCTGAGTATGTTCCTCCTCGCCACCCTCTGTGTCCTTGCTAAAACTCACATTGGACCCAGAGGGATGCTTGCTTCTGCTGTTTGGCTTTCGGTGGGCATGGGCATCAGGGGCCTTTGGAGGGTCACTAGACCAGTTGTTCCTCTCTTGCTCATTAGTCATGTGGACTGTGTCTGCCAGGGGGCCAGAGAGCAAAGCATCTCTCTCATGGGGCTGCAAGAGACCAACAAATGAACAGAGGTGATTCAGTGGTCGAATGTGAGCCACTACTGATTCACCTGCTGCTTTAGGACTCCTATAGAAGAGGATCTCAACCTTGCTTCCTCTTCATCTTTTAAACAAAGAATGATGGTAAGGGACTTCTCTACAAGCAAAGGGCCTCCTCTATATTTCCACATTGTGTGTTGTCAGTCAAACTATGGTTAGAGCCAACATACTACATTATGGAGTACATCACTCACCTCGTCTTCCATCTCAGGATGGCAGAAGGACCGTGTAGAGAGCTCATCAGTCAGATCTTCATGGCTATCATGAGGTGGTTCCACCTTCCCACTGAAGAACAGAACAGTCTCTGGGCTGGGGTTTGGCCAGGAAAGAATCCCCTGCTTGTCTACACAGCAGAGCACCTAGAACATCCCACAACACCCCAAAAAAAGCAGAATCTCAGTGAAAATTTGTCTCGGTGTTCATGCGTAGTTGTAAATATCACAAATTTAATAAGCAGATGGGAGGACAGACAAACCTCTCCTTTGCCAACCTTCTGGCTTAAGAGACTGCACCTAATAACCCTCCAAAAAATCTGAGAATTCCTTGCTTTAGCAATACATAAGTGTTGCTTAATACCAGTATTATTTTTATATTGCAAAATTAGTCATGAAGACCACGGGAAGGTAGCAACTACTCAACCTGTTTCACTAGCTAGTACCTTATCAGGACCAGAACCAGCTGGTTCTTGAACAGGAGTCAGTGGGGTTATGGGATCAGAACCAGAGCTGGAAAATACAGACATCCTGTTAGATACCACAGAGTATCTCTAACCATTATTTTAGCCTGCAAATGTGCTGCTTGGACAAGCTCTTCTACAAAGACAGGTGCCTGAAAGTTTTCTAGTTCCAGCACAGTGAACTGACCGCTAACAGCCTATGCTCAGGGAAGGATGCCATGACCGGTGCAAATGAAGCATCCACATAAGCTCCTCCTTCTGACAACCCAGCAATACTCACAGTGACAGATCCCAGACTATGGAGCAAGCTGGAAGTGAAGCTCAGAGTTGGGGATTTGCCTTTCAAAACACAGAGGAAGTGGCTCCAGATACAGCGTATCATTTCCTGCCGAGGGAAGCAGAGAACAATCAGCCAATTAAAGACACATTCAGTGAAAGATGAGGGGACAGAAGGACAAAAGGAAGCATGACATTACCTGTTTTCAGGTTCAACACAGTGATACACTGTAAGTTAACAATCAGTCTCCATGGAAACCTGTTAACTGATACAGTGCTGATGTTCCCAAGGGAAAGGCATTTCTTCCCCTCCCAGAGGATGCTAACAGACAGTCTGATTGTAGAATTGACAATTCACTGAAACTACCTTTGTCTATCCAAAAACACAGGAAGAAATTCTGAAGTGATTTCATCTGGAGTGAATCAGTTGTTACATCTTAGTATTTTTTCCTAAAGTAACTCCCATCCTTTTGGATGACAGAGTTTGAGGCCTTAAGCTTATGATCACCATGCTGCAGATTGGGTAAATGGAGCCACTGTGGTGAGGTAACTTGCCCAAGGTTACTTACTGAGGCAGTGACAACGCTGGAAATAAAGCCAAGGTGCCCTGTCTACTCCATCCTTACAAAGGAATTGTAATCAACATGGTAAGAAACTGAAAGAAGGGGATATTTTGCAAAATTAAAATGTCAGTTGGCGCTCTTCATCTTCTGCATGAAAATGTTTCAGAGGAGTCTGGATGGCAGCAGTCAATCCATGCACCAGAGCTGTGTATTTTTGTCTGTGCACTCCTAAAGCCAGCAAAACCAGGTTTGAATTACAGTGTTATTTTACTGCTTTTTAGCTGTTTTGGAATGCTGTCACTGCAGAGCACTTCCCCAAAGGTCCATAGATCAAGATCTTTAGACACCAAGGGTTAGTACAACCATAAGCTCAACCACAAAATAATCATGAGCTATCCCCAAGAAGAAAAAAAGCCCTTATTTAAACCCGTTTCTCATAAGGAATAATGTTACATAGGTACAAAAGAAAAGAAGCAGATCTTTTCAACAAGGAAGGCCAGCTTGAATTACTCCCATTCAACCCTTCAAAAACATCTAAGCTAAATGGTGAACTGGCACAGAAAGATGACAAAATACTTAGCAAAGGAAGCGTGTGTGTGTGTGTGTGCATCCACATGCATTCCTCTTTGTGGCTAGAGTCACTGATTCTTATCACAGCTAAGGCTTTTTAATCACTCCAAGAGTCCATCTGCCTCCTTATGGAAAGGGCAATCTCAATGCCAGATAAGACAGAAAAGTGTCTTTCCTCTACCCACCTCATTAATCTTGATGATGCAATTTATGGAGTGGCCAGATACAGTTCCTCCCACAGAAAAACAGTATTCTGAATGTTTATGTGCCTTAGCTTTGGAAGCACTAGTCATGTGCTTAAGGTTGTTAAGGAGCCTATGAAACAGGATCAGACTTTTTAAAAGCCCGAACATCCCATGGTTGTCCCTTCACGTTTGGTCTTGGTGCTGACTGCCATCCCCTCTGTTCTTTAGTTTTGGCTTGAAGAAGGAGGTTTTTCTGGTACAAGCAAAATACTTCCCTTCTTTCTGTCACACACCATAAAAAGTTTATTTTACTCCTGGAACGGGGAGGACTTGGAAGAAGTACTTTCCTCGGGACAGAAAAAAGTTGATTTCAAACCATTTGCAATATTCAGAAAAGCAGGACTGGACTCAGTATCAAAGTCACCTCAATCTCTGGTCAGCAGAGCAGCCATTTACATGGGAAGGTGTATGGAAAACACGTGCAACCTGCATGCATAGCAAATCAAAGCAGCAAATGAGTGACAATGGACAACTGACACAAGTAAAAAGGGTCTAGGAGCAAGCAGGAGATCAGAGAGGAAGGGAAAGGATATAATGAAGTTCTGCAGTGAAGATGGAAGAAAACAATTTATAATAATAGTACCTGAGAAGATACCATCTCTGTGTAGCTGCTGAGAGTGTCCTCTGAAAACTTAGCAAGCTGCAGCAAGAGAAGAGACCAGTTACTATAATTGTGCTCAGAAATGTGCCGTGAGGAACACGCTTCTCTAAATCCTGGGCTTTCAGAGAGAAGCAAGCAGGAGTCTTGCTCTGTGGGAACTGCTATACCAAGGCAGACCAATAACTCATCAAAGCAATTAAGTCTTTAATGGACTGTGTCTTTATCTACTTGCGAAACACAGTTAAAGTGCTTGGTGTTGGGCATCACAGAACACACAGTCATTACCTAAATGTCTACAGAGAAAATATCAGCAGTTAGACCCACAGGAGGCTCTTTCTGGAGAGTTATTTTTAGACAGAAAGAGCCAGGATTGATTGATCTGTTTTTAAGCTATATGGGTCAGTTAAAAGAAGGGAGCTAGAAGAGTGGTTGTAAAAGCAGGTGCCTGGAACACAATGGACACAGAGGAAGGAGGTGAGAAGAAAGGGAAGTGGATAGGAAAGGAATAGAAATTATACTAGAGCACTAGCATGGGGCAACTAACTCCAGATCTGTGCATCCAGCACAAAGGAATTCCACAGTAGATTTAATTTGGAAAAACACTTTAAATTTAAGTATATTCATAAGCATAAGTGAATAAGGCAATCACATCTGTATGTATATAAAACGACACCCCAAATAATGATGCATATATCTGGCACTTTTAAAAGGATCGGTTTAACAAAGCTGAAAAAAACTTGGACACATTTGTCAGAAATAAAGTGAGAATTATGAAGGATAATCAGAAACTGTTTAACAATAGTTTATCACAATTTTAAAAAGCGACAATCCCATAGTAAAAATAAAAAGTCTAGGTTTGAGTGGAATTGAAAAGAGAAGTAAAAATTAACATAAAAGTAAGAAAAAGCATATCAGTGGGTAACTGAAACCAGTCCACTACTTGTTGAAGAAAGTGAAAGTGCAAGTCTGCAGGCAAGGCAGACATGTTAAATTAATATTGCTTTTTCTTATTCAGTGATATAATCATGCCATAGGATAAATATGAAATATTTTCCATTCTAACATTAGCTACTGAAAGAAAATATGTTTAAATTAGCAAGTCTGGACAACTTTCTGCAACTGCTGATTTTGCACAAGGCTCGAAGCGCAGATTAAGTCCCAGTGCAATGGAAGAAAGCTAATGTGGTGCCAATGCCTAAAAAGGGTAAGGAGAACAAACTGAGTTACCACAGGACTCCAGGCAGACTTTGATTTCAGACAGAATAACAGGGCAGCTAATAGGAGACTCCATTAAAAGAAGTGGAATAATACAACCAGCGCCAAACACCACAAGTACATGAGTAATAAATCTCATCAAACTATTGTGATATCTTTTTTGAAAAAAATGTGACTGACAGAAGTAATGCTTTTAACATAGACCACTTGGTACTTTGACTTGAAACAAAAAGCTTTACTGGTTTTCTAACAAAACCTAAGAGTAATACTAGAGAAATAGGGCCCATATTATATATATATTGGAAACAGACTATTCCAAATGGAACAGAAACCAAGGAATTATTTGCAATAAAATGTGTTACTAGCTCAAACAGGGATGAATTTTGGTTATTTCATCGATAGCCTGAAGGAAAACTGAAAAAAAAAAAAAAAATGATAGAGACTGTAAACTATACAAAGCTTGGGATAGGGTCCAATCATGAAGAGAACAGACCACTGTTAGGGAACAGTATGGACTGCTTGGTAAATAAGCAAAGACATGTATAGCAACAGGCAGAGAAGTAAGGTTGCATACCTAGGAGCAAAAATGAATGTTGGACTTAACAGGATCAGGACTCTGTCTTAGAAAGCAGTAACTCTAGATATCAGCTGAACACAGCCTGGCCATTTAAAGTGGTGGTTAAAAGAGCTAATATGAGCCTTTGTTGTATTAACAGGGGAACATAGAGTAGAAAGTCCAAATTATTCTGAAATTTAGCACTATCACAACTGTTACTGGAATATTTTGTGAGGTTTGGAGATTCATAGTTCTACAGTGATCCTGAAGCGCTGGAAAAAGCTAAAAGGAAAGCCAAGAGAAAGCTCAGAGGGTTGGAAAATATGCTTATAGTGACTCAAGGTGCTTAAGCTGTTTACTTAACCAAAGAGACAGTAAAAGGGAATGTGAGTAGCTACAACAGACCAGAAAACTGACTGACGTGCTCTAAATCTAGGGGACAAAAGATGTAAATGTTCCAAGAGCTAGAAATCAGATACTACAAAAATTCCCACTAACACAGAATGCCCATTTTTAGCAGTGAAGGTAAATAATTACTTGAAACAACCCAACAAAGGCAGTACTGATGTTTTCAAACCAACATGAAATTCCTTTCTGAAAGGAATGCTGCTGTGGTCCAACTATAGTAATGTATTTGGAGGCAGGCGCTCGGTTTGGGGGGGCACTGGTTTGTGTCCTGCAGGATGTCTGACTAACCAGTTACAAGGGTCACCTGTGGCCTTGAAAACCTTGGACTCAACCGGCTTGATTACGATTGGAGGTGGCAGAAGGCGGAGAAGAGCACCACACAGGCCAGGTGGTTGTAGAGGAATTGGATCTTATCTGCTACATTTTGAACAGAGTAGAGAGGAAGGAAGGAGTGAAATAGAGAGGCCAAAAGAAGATTGCCCTAGTCAAGGGAGCAAATGACCAAGGCACATCACGTTTGTTCTGCAGCAGCAAGAATGGAGGATGATCTTTGAGATGCCACAGAAAGAGCTGGCTGGACAGAGTGAGTTGCCTGGACAAGAAAAAGGAGAAGACAGGAAAGAATACAAGGAAAGTGCAAGTACAAGGGACAGGGCAAATGGGTATGTTGGGAATGATGAAGCAGGGAATCTGAGGAACTTCGGTTTTTTCAGACAAACGTGTGAAGGGATAGAAGAAGGTTGCAAAGACAGAAACCAAGCAATGCTGAGACTGGGGGGGAAAGGTAGAGTGGAGAAAACACTGAAAAGAGATGGTGAAGGTGCAAATGATGCTGAGGGAGGTAATGTGTCCTCCCTCCCAGGACAGAGGCAGCTTAGTTGTGTACAACCTCTAGGGAAAAAGATAGAAAACACAGACCCAGTGCCACAGTGGCTGAGGAAGGGCAAGGAGAGAGAAACTCTGTTCAAATACAGCCATAACACAACTCAGCACAGAAGACAAATGTAGCACAACACATCTCACCAACACTGTCACCAGAAGAGAACAAGAGACACCCATTAGTGCATCACACAGAGTGCATTCAGGACCACATACCCATCAGACTACCAAACTCCACTCCCCAAAGCAGCAAAACCTTGTACTCCATGATGCACTGCAAAGGCCACGCCTGCAAGTGAAGCCCTAGAGCCTCAGGAAAGGGCTGTTCAGCCCACACGTTAAAACAGGGGATTGCAGAGGATCTCACATATCCCATTCCTTCTCAGTGGCTGAACGTTCCCCAGTTACAGCCACCACAGGGTATTTATCTCCATGTTGACCTCTCTGATGGATTATATTTAGCTGATAGAAAGCACGTGCCTTGAAGAGATTTAGAGACTCACTGGAGTTTCCTATCACCTTGGGATATCTGTAGATGGGTTGAAAAATTTAAAACATCTGTTCAAGAAAAAGCACAGTGTGCTCCAGGAAGAGGACATAGCTGGGACAACCACAGATCCAAAGCTTTTACAATTACGTGCACATATCTGCTGAACTCATTGTGCTCATTTCACAGAGCCCTTCTCATCTCCTGCAATGGTTTGATGCAGAGAGACACCTACCAGAGAGGTGGATGAGGCTTTGCTCATCTGGGCCAAGACTCTGGCTTCTCCAAAGGCTGTAGCAAGAATCCACAGGACAGGAAAGAGTAACGGAAGGATGGGTAGGACACCATTCACCTGGAAAAAAAACCGTAATCACCAGCAAGCACAGAGACAATAAGAAGTCACACCTCTCACATGTCATCTTTTCCACCTCAGTGAGAGGATGGGCAAAAGGCAATAGCAGGAAGGAAGGAGACTGCTCACACTGGAAGCAGTGTAACACTGGGAGAAGTGCTGTAGGGGAGACACCCCCCATCACGGCTTTGTAACGAAGGAGGCCTTGAATAAATCACACCAACTTGCAGACATTTTTCTTGCTGAATTTGACATAAAGTCTTAAATGTTTAAAGGCAAAGGATACCTTATATATATATACACATATATACATACATGGCAAGTGAAAGCAAGCAAACAACGTAAAGGGCAGTCTAAGAGAAATGGCTAGGGTAGAGCTGTTGTCCTGCTCCACTGATTGCTCCTGGATCCAGCATGCACAAGGGTGTGCACAGGACACAGTCACAGGATGAAGCCCATCGCTGAGGGAGGGAAGCAGCCTCGGTGGTGCTCTGGGGAGGAGCTCAAACCTCTCCTTTACCTGTAGCTGAAGAAGAGTGTACTGCCAAGAAGCAATTCCAGGAGCTTTGAAAATGAAGCGCACAGCATTGGTGATCAGGAAGCCAGCCTGCAGTTCAAACAGAGGTGACACTGTCAGCCACTAGTGCTGACAGGGAAGGATTTTCACTGCCTTGTAATGTTCTCAGACCTGGGAAAGTCTGAAAGATACACTTGGTATGCTGCTGCAGTTCCTCCCTCTACTCTTAGAGCTAGATGGCTCAGCATCTTTGCTTCTATGAACTACCCAAGGTACACACAGAGTCAGCTGCATGGCTTAGGGCCTGGCCACCATTTCCTGCTGATGGCTGCAAATTCTTCACCTTTATTGACAAAACATGGATATATTCCACAACAAAGGCTTGAAATGAGACCTACCAGTACAATAGGGACAGCATATTTCAGCATCACTGACTGTACAGTGAATCTCTCATTATCCAGGGCTGTCACAGGACGTGACAAAGCCATTTCCAGACACCACCTAAAAAATGGAAAAGAGCTTGAGATTTCAGCAAACAAGATCCTAGCTCTGCACTTTCCTCAGATATAAACCTCCCAGCAGACCTGGTGAGAACACTGGTTCACCCTATGTTATGGGGGATGACCTTCAAAAGAGAAGCCATGTTCTACAATACCAGCATTGCACTTGGCACGGTAAATTTGCGGTGCTGTTGAGCAAATTCCCCAGGTCTCCTCACCTGCTTAACAGGAAGGTTCCATTGCCCCAACTTGAACTGAAACTCCAGCGGGACTTCAGATATTTGTATCTCCAGTTGACCAAAGGGTGTGATATCACTAGATACCTCGAACACATGAAATCTGTGACCTCCCTGCACTGCTCAATTTCAGCTGGAAAGTAATGAGCTGAACAGTAATACTCAGCATATATGTGGCTTTATATATTAGCCTAACCTACCTAGTTATGAAGGACACTTGAAGATGGACAGTAAGAGACTTAGAGCATTTCCAGGTAATAAAAAGAAAACAGCACAGCATATTTGAAAACTCCCTTCCTGGACTGGTAAGTCTCATTCTTTGTCGACAGAAGGCAGCAACAAGGACAGAGACAAGCTATGCAGGCATCATGTGCTGGATTCAACCCACCTGACATTATCAATTATTGGGGTCTTCAAGACACGGAAAAGACGATATAACTGAGGGTTCTGAGGTCCCTTCTTCACTTCTCCTCTTGGGGAGGGCGGAGGTGAGAAAGGTGGAAAAAGATCTCCTGGCTCCAGAACTATGTGCTCATCATCCTAGAAAAACAGTCACAGAGCCCAAAGGCTGCATAGTGGGGGCCTTGGTGGAATCCTGCTGCAAGGGACTGGAGGTTTAGTGCAGCAGGACCTCTCCCACCCCCAGTGACACGATATATGTTTGACACAGTTCCCTCTCTCAACTCTCAAGAATTCATTAGCTAAACTAGCTAAAATGAAATGCTTATGTTCAAGCACATTTGGTTATTACATAAAATTTGGCACTTGGTGTGAAAGTTTTGATAAAAACCAACAAAGGTAAATTTCAAGCTTTAAACTTTTTCCAATCTTCTTCAAGCAGCAAAATTTTGTAATTGATTTTTTTAATTTACTTCTACCCCAGGTATTTTATATTATCTTCTTTTATACTAAATCAATAGCAGGGAGAAGGTCAAAGCAGACAAAATTTATTTCTCCACATAAAAGCCAGGATGAAGTAGGAGGTTTGTATGTCATATCACTCCGGTTATATTTAGCAGTGCATTACAATTTCCCCTTGACCTGAAGAGATGGAAATATGGTGCTCTGGTATCCCATTAGTGTCTCCTGTCCATGGGGTTTGGGAGTTCACAGGGAGGATGCAGTCTGTCTAACAAAGCACTGTCCTTGACTGAACTGGAATTTCAAGCTATTTTTAAGGTCAGAAGAAATCAAACACTCCAATAATCTGTACAACAGGAATTAGAGTATGAGCAAGAAAATCCTGGGAAATACCTTGTTAGAGGGCAAGGAAATAAGCAAGTTACCTTAATCCCTCTCAGAGAAGCAAATGACTCCTGGCCTGGCCTCAATGCAATGACATCTCCTTCTACTAACAGGCTCACAGGCAGGTTGACAAGGTGACCATCCCTGTAGGCCCAATGAAGGGACCAGGATGGGGCATAAGGCATATGAAGGTCAGGGTACATGGAGTCTGGCCATTTCACCTCCTTTCCAAGTGTATCTGAAAGCACAAAGTGTGAAAGAATTAAGTGATAACAATTTTGGAGGGCCAATCACACATCAACTTAAATCCTATATTGGCTATATGTCCTCCAGTGCTAAACTCAGTACATTCCCATGATCTTTCATTATCTTTCCCTTTCTCCTTGATGGCTCTTTCCTCTCTCTCTCTCCCCCCAGTATTAACAACTAAATGGAGTCATTTTATAACCTTAAAAACATAGTTGTACAACAGAAAAGCTAAGGGCTATCCTTAAAACTGCCTCCTCAGGTTCAAAACCCCCCGTTGAGATGATGCTCACATGCAGCAATTTATTTCCTTCTGTTCTATGTTGTGGTACAACCCCACGTATTCTTCTCTCATCATCTGCTACAAGGCAGGTATTTTTGTAAGATACTGCAGATTCAAATTACTCCAATGCACAGACATAACAGACGCCTACCTGATAACGCACAGATTGGAAGCGCACGGCACATGGCCACTCGGAGCAACTATTCTACAGGACAGGCATGAGCAGGACACCATTGTCCCAGCTGGCTTCGGAATCACGCAGGGGAAGGCTAGTAAGCTCAATTAGTAATGTAAGTGATCCGGTTTGGAGAAAAATCCAAGAGAAGGAAAACACAAATGCAAATGACAGACAGATGAATGGGACCTCACCGTTTATCTTATCAATGATTGTTTGAAGTCTCCTCTCCACCTCTCTGCACTTCAGCCTCTCTTGACGCCCAATCATGAAGAGATCCAAGAGAAGGAGGAGGAAGAGTGCCAGAGCATTAACTATCTCAGCACCTTGGCTTTGCACAGCAAAGCAAAAAGAAAGCAGAAAGCAGAGGAGGTTGGAGTAAATGATCAGAATACACTGCCAGCCACCCACAGAGATAAACATTTACCTGCTCCATTGTTTACTCCCACATCCAACAGATATATGGCTAAAAAAGAAAACCAGGGGAGCTATGATCACACTTCTTTAGGAGAATGCCACCAGAGAAGCTTGAGAGGACCCAACTCAATTAAAAAATACCCCTACAAATACAGGCAAGGCATGCTATGGCACATGTGACAGCACAGTAAATTCTCTCTTGAGACACTGTCCTGGATTCTCTGGGACAGAACCCTAGGCCAGCCATGGTCTGCAGGCCATCAGCAGTTTCATCAGCCAGAGCAGCTGACCCAGGCTGGCTACAGGTGTATCTCATACTGTAAACATCACTCTCACTATAAAGGGGAAAGTTTTCTGAGGGTAGGGGCTCCTTTTGGTCCTGCTTCTCTCTGCCTCTGAAGGAGCTTGCTCACTATTCTGCTCCTGAGGACTGCTTTCCTGTTTATTGTGACTGTCATTCGCTTGCTGGGCTGAGTATAACTTTGTATACTTTATATTGGTATTAGTTTCACTGTTGCATTATATTTGTTTTCATTTCAGACCATGGGTGTTCTCTCCTTTTCCTGATCCCTCTCTTCTTGGTTGGGGGATCCCCCTTCAAAGGGGCCACTGGGTGATAGAGCAGCTGCTGTAGTTCAGGCCTGGATAGGGGCTAAACATAGACAGCCACTAACTTCTCACACTTCCAAATCCTTCCTAACTATGATAATGCCTTAGGAGTTTTTTTTAAGATCTAGGTACAAATGCTGTAGAAAAAAAAAAAATAAATCTATCTCTCCATAGGACACTCTGTGGGTCTATCAGAGGTAGAATTAAGTTGGCTGAAGTTTTGTGAAAGGGACTGATAGGGACAGAATTGCCAGTGTGAGTATGCTAATGTATAGATATCTGAACAGAAGGAGGGACAAAACTGTTGTCAGCCACAGACAGTGGTGACATGATAGGGAACTACCACTGTGCTTCAGTTAACCAGCATAGGATGCTTTGCTTACCTCCCCTGTGGCTGGCTCCCATAGCAGCACAGCAGCAACAGCACTGCCAGAAGCATCAGAGATGCACCAGGCCAGTGGAAACAGGAGCAACGGTTACCATGGTACAGAAAACTGCTCCTCCACACCTCCTACAAAAGGAGAGCAGCACACACTCAGTGGTCATGAAATACAGAGCCAGACACTTGGAGAAGCACCGTGAGAGAGGCTGAAGGTGGCAGTTCACCCTCCAGGGTGGACACAACTTTGTAAAACCCCTGGACACAATACAGAGCAGCCCAGATCAGCAATGTGAATGCTGCAGCACTAACAGTGGCTCAGCAGGTGAGCCTGGGTGAATGCTCTGCTTTACTCTTGCACTGAAGAATGAAAAGGCTTCTGTGCCAGGCTGCTCCATTGTCACTAACCAAGCAAGGAACCTTTTGAACATTTAAGCACCATGCATAAATACCAGCACTTTGTATTCAATGCAGACTCCAGACAAACATGGTGGACATCTGGAGATCACTGAACTTCACAGTTTTTTTTTTTTCTCTCCACCTGATAAGGGCTTCTAAGGCACACTTCCCTTAGTGGCTCTTGAAGCCCTGAGGTCATTCACAGGTGAAGCTAAGCTCCTGTAGAGCTCCAGCACCCAGGAGATAAGTGCTGTTAAAAATATACCCTTAGGTAGATTCCTTGTACTGTTCCCAAGGAGTTTAGCAGTTCTACAGCCAGCCATCTGCAGCAGCAGTCTGGGAGGGAATGTAGCCAACTTTTGTTTGCTTTTCAGCTTTACTTGGAGAAGGGGAGACTGAGCACCCAACCGTGTGCTGTTTGGTGCCTCACCTTCCATGAAGTCACTTTTTTCTGTTCCTTCTGATACCCCTCCAGCAGTGCTGACAGCTGGTCTCTCAGGATCGTGAGGGCTTTGTTTGTGGTAAGGCCCAAACTTGAGGTCATCTCATCCTGAGGTGCCAGAAAAAACAGTTTAGTTCTTTCTTATTTTCTTTTTAGGCTTTTTCCTGGTGGCTGACTGAGCAACCTACCGTGAATGGCCTGCACTCATCATCACCAGTCTGATTCTCTAGTTTCCTGAAACCATCTTCCCTCCTGTGAACTTTAGACTGCTGGCTGGAATTTGAGCACTTAGATAATATCAGGTAAACAAACCGGTCCTGACTGTGCTGGATAAATACTTTATCAAAGTACAATACCAAGTCATTTCTGCAAAACAAGATTCTAATCAGCAGAGGCTGAGGACAATACAAAGGGATGCTGCTCAGCTCCACGGTTAGGCAGGCTTGAACTGGTATCAGCTTGTAGGGAGAGCAGAACACAGTTATGGTAGAAATCTAATGATACAGGATGTAGTTTGCTAACAGTACTAATAATGAAGTAGTAGAATATCTGCAATTCTAAGTGAGAGAGGTTGGATTTCCACAGCTGCTGGTTACAAAGTTTTGGTTGTGAATCCTGCCTCTGTGGCTGCTTTGACACAGAAACCTCCAGATTTAAGTGCTGGGCCACGGATTGGTTCAGAAGGAGACAGGACTCCAGCATCAACTCTCCCCTTTACAACAGAAAGCACTGAAGTTTTAAGTGTTGAATTGTGTGAACGTACGAGGGAGGTGCTTGGACTCGAAAGAAGCACGTGGAGCCCAGAGCATTGCTCCTTCACTGGTCAGTAAAGAGGCAGCAGCCCAAATGGATGCAACCCAAGAGCATGCCAGCTGGAAAACAAATTATGTAAGATGCTGATAACACAGAAGTGGGGTAAACACTTGTATTTCTGGGACAAGAACACAAGCACTTTCCTTCCCCCTCAAATCACAGAGACTGCTGTGAGATACTGTGGATACCAGATCACTGAAAGTGAAGGGACAAAGAAGAGGAGGCAGCTGTCCATGAGGGCTACAGCAGACACCAGGGAACTGGTCAGTAAAAGTCCTCATTTGCATTTCATGCTTAAATACAAACACCCTGAGGGTGTACACATAGGATATCCTGTGCGTTAGATGTGCTCAGGTGTATTGTGCTGTTTATTGAGTACAGCACTACTTAACACAAGCAGGCAGGAAGCTTCACCCCCTGGTCCCCAGTTGTGTGACACAGCCCAGCAAACTCAGACTGGGCAGGAGCCATGGCTCTTGCCAGCCCAGCCAAACCTACCATGGTCTCAAACTGCAGCAGCTCTGCTCTTCGGGAGCTGCACGCACACACCCAGCTCAGCAAGTGCAGCTCAGCGATGATCTGCACTCTGCTTCCTGTTCCTTAACTGAGTGGTTTTTGTGATGAACACTTGCCAGAAACTAATCTCAGAATTCGACCTCCTTCACATCAATGGTCCAAACCAAAACTGTAATGTATGCATCAAGGGATAGCAGATAGATGCTCCTTTAACTACCATCTACCATACACACTCCTCACCTATCAGGAACAACTTGAAACAGCAAATTCTGGCCAAGCAGAGTCTAGCAATGCTGCTTCAGCTGCACTTTTACAGAACTAAAAATAATCCTGCTGTAGTTTTCATTCCCTGTGTCAGCTTTAGGAATAGAGGAAGCAGTTCTGTGTTGTTCTTGGAAGCAGCCCAGGTAAAATCAGCACAGGACGAGAGAGAGGAGTCTCTGAAAGGCTCCCAGAGGAGGAGATGGCAGGCAGTGCAGCTGGCAACAGACCTGCTGCTGCACCACTGGAGCACGACTGCCCAACAGCAACATGGAGCAAGGGCCGAAAAGGTTTCTCAGTCTGTTGACGGCTGGCTGTTTGGGGCATAGCAAAGCACCCACAAAACCTGTGTTGTCCTCCCCAACACAGGGAAAGCAGACAGATAAAAGATACAGAATGAAAGGCAGCAATAATAAGAGGGACTTTAACTGAAAAGCGAAGTCTGCTTAGACACCAAGCTGGTTTTAATGGACACATCAAGAGCTACAGAAGAAATGAGAGGAAAGCTGCACTTCTTGCCAATGTCTGGTACAGTTATGCTGCCTGTAAACAGAAACTGCCACATCACATCAGGCAGCGAGCAGAAAAAAGCAGCAAATCCAGAGGCAATCAGAAAGGTTCCTGAAATATGTGCACACCTGCTCCAGTCTTTACACGAGTCACTGTTCTGCCACAGTGTCAGTCAAGGTAAGGGCAGCCACAAAGGAAGGTGGCTGGAGCAGGTGAGAAAGGACAAGCACAGAGTGTGGCAGGGCTGGGGATGAAGAACAGCAGGAAGGGCAGGGATTGTTAAACACCCATCCTGACACTTAAAACACAGAGCATTTGGCAAAGCAGGCAGAGCCAGCCTGGTAAGTAAATAGTGCAATAATGTGAGTGCGAGGCTGCCTGTGGAGAATCAGCTAAACCTACTGCTGGTGAGCATCAAGGGAAAGTGCTTGGAACCAAAGAATGAAAGGGATGGATGAGAAGAGCCACCCTGAGCTCCTGGCAAGGGGCAGCTCTAGGTTTCCAGTAACAAGATCTGCCCTACTAAGTCATCAACTGCTAATGAGGCAGTTTTCAAATGCCTTAAAGTAAACCTTTGTGTATGGCAAACCTGGGATGTCCCAGAGGGATCTTTCAAGCCTTTCATCAGCTGCAGGTGCTCTTTTGGCCACAAAACAGGAGGTAAGAACCCCAGGGTGAAGAAGCCATTCACAGGAGGTGTCAGTTCATTAATAAAAGCCTCAACATTCACATCTTTGCTTTGGAAAGTTGCATTCAAAGAGTAATCTGCTAATTTTCAGGACAAAACAAAACCAGCAAGACACCTTCCAATCCAGCAGCCTTAGCAGAGGGTTTCCACTGAAGAACAAAAAAAAGAAAAACAGACAATACATTTTTTTCCCTTTAGGCATGGGGGGGAAAAAAAAAGTTCTGAGGACAAAATGAGCAGTTGCTTCCTCCTCTGGGAAGCTCCTCTGGAGCTGACCCCTGTCCCGACTACCACAGCCTTGGTCCAAGAGGCCTGACTGAAGTCAGGGAAACACAGGATGACTGCAACCCTCTGCCTTGCGGCTGATACCAAGTCTGGCTCTTGGGAATTGTAATCTGCAGGATGGCTGTTGAAGAAAAGCACTCAGTGCAAGAGATTCTTTTTGTCTATGTGATGATTTTTATTTTTTTTTTCCTAGAGGGAATGAACATGCGGAGGTGTGAACTGGATGGGAAGATGAAAAGATGTGTGAGTTTCTCCACTTTATTGGTAAATATCCTACATGTTAAATTACTGCTTAGTTTGCCTGAGAACATTAAAGAAAGGGAACCTGAGCTAGAGCTAGCAAATGTCCAGGTTAAGGAGCTGGTTTGGCTCTTCAGGAAGGAGACAAGAAGAAGCTCGGAGCTAAGAGAAGAGGAGACGCAGGTCTATAGACTTTTCTTTGCCTCCTCCTCTCAGCCAGCCCTCCACAGATTGACAGGGGGAAATTAGGTGGCAAATACCCAACTATCCAGAAGCTAGTTTAAATCTGTAGCCTTGCCTGGCTCACAGCAAGAGGGTTTCCTTTGCCTTCCTCATGGGTTGCAGGAGCGTTTTCAGACTGCTAAGTAGGAAAAGAATTGCTACCTTCTGTTTTATCCTCCCACAATGTGAAGCTGTTCCTGAGCATTACCACCTACTTGTGTCCGCTCCCCGCAGCCCACATTCATCCTTACACAAAATTGCCACTGGTTCCTGATCTCTCCTCCTAAAATTCCCCATCCTGTTCTTCTACACATAGAACCATTCAGCTGTTCTAACACACTCTGCTATCCAATGAAAGATAGCAGTCTTTCTCTTTCATTCAAGAGGAGCAAAGAAGCAGAGGTCAGAATGTATAGAGGTGAGAAATGAACACAAAATATTAGTATAATTAAGTCCTCTTATATTTTCCTACAGCCATCCATACGCACCCATAGTAGCATATTTGTTTGTTTATCAACCAGTAAATGTTGATATAATATGTGGTGGCATATCACAAGTGCCAAGTATTTTTTTTTTTTTTCAATAATACTAGAGCACAAATATGTTCTCTGCTTTACAGAACAAAGTGGATTGCATCCTCCTCTGTCTGCTGTGGATTCAGTCTGTTGCAGAATACAAGCTTCTCAACCAGACTGCAAATGTAAGTGCCTTTACAAAGACTGTTTAAACAAATAAGGGAATAGAAAAACAAAGATTTGCTAGAAGCTTCAATTTTCATATTCTGCAGATCCACCCCTCCAATTCAGAGTGGTATGGAAAGCCCCTACAAGGCAGCTGTCAGATTGTTTCCCTCTTTCCAGGCTGCACACACTAGGTCCCTTTTTTAACACTTCAGCTCAATTGCTTTTCAGATTTAAATGGTTGGAGGTGGGAAACTGAGCAACAGAATGTTCTTCCTTTTTCTGAAAGCTATTTTGCATTCCTTAGCAGAAAAAAGGGCCATTTTTAATTTAACAACTACATTTTGCAGGCTATTAATCTACTTCGGGGATTACACCTCCTGAAATATAAGTGCTATTCACGGCTTCAGAAACAGATAAGAAGGAGTAACTCCACCAAATATATTTGCACTTAGTACTGTCAGTCAGCTTCTTGCTTAGGATAAAGCACAGTATGACACATAGCGGGGGGTTTGGGGTCTCATCAGAGAGGATGGCAGACATCATACACACGGCAGCATGCAGTTCCTTGGAGCAACATTTCTTACAGCAGGCTGGTGCTAGAGAGGGATTTATTCTTGTTCTAAAGGAAACTACATCAGTATGCTACAGCTCTGTCCAGCTGTGGCTGCCAAGTTAGTGCTCGCACTGCCTGAAATGGCACATCCATGCTAGAGAATGATGCAGGTGTAGCCTGCAAAGCCAATGCATAGGCCACTCTGGACAAAAGTTTCCCTTTACTACCTATCTCCTTGGTCCTGATTATGCTTTTTGTCTTTCCTAGTGCTTACCTGGTTACTCTTCAAAAGAGGTCTGATCCCTGACTCCTAGCAGGAGTGCTTCTCTAGTGACCAGGCTATATGAAACCGCCCCCCCTGACACATTCCTATTGCACAGGATGATTTTCTGATGAAGACTCTGGACTCTTAAGTTAGGACAGCTGGATTCAGTTCTTCCTTAGTTAGTTTCTCATCTCTTTAATGGGACTACCAGCGTCCTACCATCTGTAGTTACTGTGAAGATTGTTAATATTTACCAACCCACCTGAACACTACTGGGAAGCACAGAGCAAAAGAAATGTGTCATGACCTGCATGATTCAGGCAGCTCTGTCAGGCTGATTATGGCTCTGTGGGGACTGCTGTCTTTAAAACTGGACATGCCAGGAAGGTACCAGAAGGCACAAGGAACACAGCTATTAAACTTGGTTTAAGTGCCACCTGACGTGAACTTGGCAGCCACAGCTTAGCTGTTGGTGGTCTCAAATCAAATGAAACAAGTAAAGTCTTCAGCACAGCAGTGCCCAAATTAATGGACAGAGCAATAGTCAACAACTGTCTCCTTCCTCCATCTGCAGCAACAGTATGAATGGCAGCCCAGACCTTCCCCTGGCCCTGGACAAAAGAGCCCCCACAGTTTGGTAACTGGGTGCCAGTAGGGGCTCCAGTGTGGATGCTGGTTTTGAGGCTCCCCGCTGCTCGTTGCTAATAGGGCCTGCAGATTTACACTGCAAAGAGACAGCTGCAAGAGCACAGATCTCTGAGAGATCTGGCCAAAGCAACGCTAATCAGCCATCTGATTCACCACTGCATTTTGGTGTGAACAGAGTCCATTTTAATCCAGACAATGACATTCACATTTTATGCCCTCCATATAAAGCACAGTCAGATGCCAACAGGCACAATCAACCTTTCTACATGGGTAATGCAAAGCCCAGCACTTTGCTTCTCCCTCAGCTAGTACCAGCTCAATGGTAGAGAAAGAGGCGACTGCTCCCCAGGTAACAGCCAGTTTTGAACTGTACATTCCTCAGTCTGTCTCTTGGGTCCTGTCTGTAGCAGCAAATCCCCAACCATAGTTACCTGCCCCACCAGGCTGCTGGCAGGGTGAGGCAGTGTTTATGCAGTGCTTTTAAGTTCACCTGTACTATGCAATTATCAAGCTTTAATTACTGTAATTTATCCAGTTACATTATTTCTCCAAGTTCAGGGACCAGTTAGGGGTTCATATTTATTCTGGCTTCAACATGCAGCATACTGCTCTATGCCAATGCAGAGCTTACTCCAGAGGATGCTAATCCCCTCCCAGAGGCCAGAAATGCTCAGAAATCCACAGAACTTCAGCACATCTTCCTCCCCCTCTTGGCTTCCTTCCCATCCCCACTTCTTCAGCTTCTTTAGACTTTGGGGACTAAAAGTAGAATACAGCCTAGCAGGTGCACTGCAAGACATTTTACAGGGATAAGGAGGTTGAAGAGCTACAGATCAAAGTCCATAGAAGAAACAGATGAATTTAAGTCATGAGGCAGAGGGGCAGCAAAGCAGGAGTCAGCAGCTAAAATCATGTTTGGTCCCTCCTGTTGGCTATAGGGTTAAATCTGCAGTTTAAATCAAAGCTGCTTCCCCCATCACCTCCAACACCAAGCCATTCCCTAGCTAAAATCATCATTCATTGCTTCATGTCCTGCCATAACCTCTTTCCCCAAAAGCTCCAAGCTCTTCATGCACCATCACATCAGGCAGGATGCAGGCTGGGGAGGGAGAGAGGGAAAGCCATTTTGAATTTAAATGTTAAGGAAGAGAAACTTACTTTGCGGCATTTGCCTTGGTGGGGGATCCAGAGATCAGCCTGCTTGAAGAGCATCTGGGCTAAATTCCTGTGCCACTTCCCCAGCAACCTGCACTGCTGCTGCCCTCCAAAAATGAGAGAGCAAAGAGGGAGAGAGAGCAAGATTGTGCAGAGCCCAGCGCTGCAGAGAATGAGACAGAAGCAGCAGAGTGAAGCACCAGTCTGCTGATTAATTCAGCCTGTTTCCAGTCACGCTGCAGATCCAGCAAGGAGGCGGTGGATGGGGGTGGGGGATGAGGGAGAGAAAGGGGGGAAAAAAAGGCTGAGAGAGAAGAAAGTTTGCCCAGGATAGCACCAGATGTCTATAAGAATGGTTCATTCATCAGATGGAGCCGATGCAGCCAGAATCCCTGGGTTCCCTGCCTGTAGAGATGCATATGCATGCACAGGAAAGGCTGATGCTGGCAGAAGGGGGTCTGTGGAAAAGCAGATGGCAAATTAGACAGGACAAAGTGCTATAAAATATACTACAGGGGAAGGAGCACCTGAGCAGGCAAGGAAAAAGACTAGATTGAGACAGAGAGACCCAGGAATACTAACTCCCCTGCATAAATCCAGGAGAGTCTTCCAGATGACTCCACAGCTTTGGATTCAAGCTCTATTAAAAAATAGAAGCATTTGCTATTTAAACAAGTTGAGAAGATTACAGGTCCAGTCTGAAGTGTTCCCTCCCTCTTCTCTTGTTGATAGAGAATGCAGCAAAAGCCTCTCTCAGCATCCAATATTCATACACCCTGGGCCACACAGACTAAACTGAAAGGTTCACGGAAATTCTTCATAACCACACATCATGCCTGGGGCTCCCTGTTTCCTGACACCAGGGCAGTGGCACAGAGAAGGCAAAGGATTAGTGTAGGGAGGGAAGTGCTGGGCAGAACAACAGGTGATGGGATAAAAAGACCTTTGGAGGTGAAAAAGGAATGAGCCTTCTCTCTCATTTTCATCTTTTACAGGAATGCTTCTTCCTCCGTGTTGAAGGGAAGCACCTTCATAAGTGGGTTTTTATATAGCTCCTATTTCAGTGCTGTCCCAATTCTGTCTGGGGCTTCCCAGTTCTGCAGAGCTAAATCAATCACTAAACCAATTACTTTCTTTCCACACAGAAAGGGGTAAAGAACTGTCCCAGCCAAGAGCCACGTCAATAGCTTGCCAAGGGTCACAGCTGGCCACAACAGAACGGAACAGACAGGTACTGCCAAGGCCTCCAGTCTCAGCATATCATGGAGCTTTGAAGACCATGTACAAGTGTGAGGACTCACCTACCCTCCCTGGTAACCTCTTCACTTCCTTTCCTCCCCTTCCCTGAGATTCAGATGTCTACATAGGAACAGCACATATTCTGTGGCTAAAGCCAGAAATGCAGAGATTAAGAGGTCTCAGTATTTACAGTAAACCCAACACATGGCCTAGCTGTCACCTCTGTGTTGGCACTGAGCTACATATTGATATGGAATCTCACAAAACTCCTAAAGCCAAAGTTGAAGGGAAGCAGACACTGCATTTAATGTAACTTCATGAGAAAGCAGGGAAAGAGGCAAGACATCCTTCATCCTTCTGTAGGGCATTTTGTTTCCTAGACAACATTTTTAAACCACAGAGAGGAACAAAATGTCCTAATGGCACAATTTTTCCTTCCTTCCTCTTTTTCTGCTAAGAAATTACTCACCTACTCACTTCAACACAAAAAAAACAAGGAGAGAAAAGATCAACAACAGCAGTATGGGGCAAGAATGGACAAACCCTCACAGAACACTCTTTATCATAGTGCTTGCTGATCTGCTTCCCATGGCTCTGCACCTTCTGGAAACTCAAATGAACGTGAACAATACAGCTTGCTGGTGACAGTGCAATACCAGGACTAACCCTTGTGCTTCATCCAGTTAAGAGGTCCCAAAACAACTTTCTTCCAAATCAGAAACTCTGGCTTTGGTGATGAACACAAATGGAAATGGATCAAACTGCCTCCTCTTGTCGACCCCATTGCTGAGAGACCTTGCTCTAAAGGGTTTTGTGTAGAGCAGTAATTTGTACTATGCAGGTTCCTTCTGGTATCAGCTGGTATCACAAACTGCATCTGGACACACATTTGTGAATTAAGTAAGAGAACGAAAGAGCAGAAGCTGTACACCTCAGATCTGAAGATAAAGATGTGGCTTGAAATAAAAGGCTGAGTATAAAGGCAGGGACTGAGACCCACACAAAAACTGCAGCATAAGTTAGAGATGCCTGTGGAAAAAGTATCAGTTTGTGAAAAAGTCATTGGAAGAAGAGATGAGGTTTTAGAGATCAGCAGGGAATAAAAGCAGAGATACAGTTACTGGGAAGATGAGAAGACATAAAAGACTTGGGCTACTTTTCAGTCCAAAGGTAGGACTGAAGCTCCTATTAGGCATCCTGGAAGAAAACAGCTCAGGCCCAGCAGTGCTGGAGCTGGAGCAATGCGGCGTAGGGCACAGGCTCCCAGAACATATTGCTGGGCTCTGGCCAGGAGGCATGGTGCTGTATCCAGGCTACAGCAAGTCCATTGGAATAATATAGCTCAGTTGTTATTGGTAACTGTGGAATGGATGATGTCACTAATTTTTAATAGTTGTGTTGATGCAATTACAGCCTACATCTAAGGTAACTCACACTGATGAGCCTCACACTGTCCTGTGGCAATTAATGCTGCCATCTGTCCTGGAATATGCTGAGTAGATCGTGGAGCAGAAATTCTGGCACCTTTCACGAGTATTAAATTCACTTCAGAAATACAGAGAAAATTAGAAAGTCAGGGGAAGATGGGGAAGAACAAGATATCAGCACATTTAATTTAAGAAGTTTTTGGCAATGCTCCTAAAATATTCTCTGCCTTTTTCTGCAGTGTCTGGCTCCTGGCAAAAATTGGAAGGCAGCCTCTGTTACACCTGACAAACTCTGATCCTCAGTCATTTCTGACAACAGATCTGTATGAGCTGACTGAAGCCAGAGGACGAGTCTCTCATCTTCTGAGTGACAGATGTCAGTGCTGCAGCGGTGCCCTGAGCACACCTGCTGTTCCAGGAGTGCTAACTCTTCATCACACACAATATATTATGGCAAAGAGACTGCTTTCAACTAAATTTGGGACTGATCTTTTTACTTGGGCTCATTTTATTTTTAGCATTTTAAAATAAACCTAGCACATCAAATTCACTATTGAGGTTACATAGCAGGTTAATTTGTTCTCTTATTACCATACATATGTCCAAGTTTTTCACTTTGGAAAGGAAGACAGATTATACGATAAAGGGGATGAAATAAGGATCTGCAGTACTGAAAAAATAAAATAGGAGCAAATTCCTTAACACCAAATAATATAGAGCTAACAAGAATAAAACCACAGTCTTTCCTCAGACACACAACAAAGTAAATTGTAAAAGGCAGCTGTATATATCAGTGGTTTGGGATTTTTTAAATTCCTATTGAAAACAGTGTGATGATATCTTGCCTTCAATTTTAATCCCCATTCAGAAAGGATGGAGAAAAAACTTCAGTAGATCAGGAGAAGAGGCTAAAACACCATAATTCCCCCTGTAATCTTGGGCAGGACACTTCCATAATAGGCCTTTCAAAGGTCTATTACAGTAGTGTCTATGCTGCTGCCTGTGCAGCAACTTTAGACACTCTTCCTGCACTGTAAAATGGAGAATATCATGAAAGAGGTGAACCAAAGACAGTGACCTACAGTGAAAGTGTCCCCCCTGTGCTCTGCCAAGGCTGCAGCATTGCCAGTGTTGGTGCCCTCTGATCCTACACAGAACACACTCCTGTACAGTGCAGTAATTGCATCATCTCTTAAAATGATCAATACCGAATTAGCCTGTGATGTCATTAAGATGAGAATAAATAGATAATTATCCTCATTGGACTGTTACCTCCATAGTAATACAGTAATTTGATAGAAACCAGTATACTTCAAACGCATCCTCCGAAGCGTGCCAGCACCGAGAGGTTCAGGCATCAGTAAGGCCAGGCCTTCCTGGTCTAGACCCAGCAAGTAAGAAGGCTGGTAGGCGAGTGCAAGAGCTCATGTGAAAGCTGAGTCACTTACACTGCTGTAGAAATTTGTTAAAGCAGAGCTGACTCTAGGTGACAATCTATCAAGGACTTTGCACTAACGAACAAAATGACTTCTCGATGCTGGAAGCATTTAAACAGAGCAGCAAGAAATGGACGCAAGCGGAATTCCAGAGAGACAGCAAACAGAATTTGGCAGGCAAAGCTCACTGTGTGGTGGAGAGAGGGACCAAGATAGCCAAGAATTCCCTCTTACCAGGGCCAGCTGAGAGCTTGGCATGTATAATGTTCACCAGTGGCCTCAAACCACCTGTCCCATTTCTGATTGGGATCCAGAGTAAGGACCAGTTCACTTTTCTGAGTGAGAGATACATTTAATACTCAGGTGGCTGCTGAACACCAGTGACCAGCAGATCTCTCACTGAAATGATCAAAATCATTTTACTTTTGGGAAGTAGTAACGTGTGCCAAGTTCACAGTCTCCTGTCAGCCACAGCAGATATGTCTTGTTAGCTTCTATAGCAGCTGTTCCTGAAGATGTCTCTCCCGTCTTTTTCCTCTGAAGCTCAAAGCATGGCAAAATAGCAAGAGACAGATTGCTCCTCCATACAAGATCTAGACTTATCTGGCACTTTCTAAACGAGATCTAGAAACACTACCCTGTGGCACTCCCTAGAAAGACATGCAAATGCCCAAGAAATACACACATTTATCATCAGAAAAACTGGACTCAGATGATATCATTGCCTTAGTTTATTTTAAAAGTTTTCTCAGTGAATTCAGACTCTCCAGTAAAGCCAAGGTAAGTGTCCAGGAGACTAAAGCCCTCCCTTAAACCTCAAGAAAGGTGCAGCATATGTAACAACATGTACTTCACCTATGTTGTTCCAGCATGGTGCCCCAGTCCCAGCCTGCAAAGGACTCACCTACTGATACAAGCACGTACATCCCTGGGAACGTGAAGTTGACAACTCTCAACTTTGATACTAATCATAGATTATGTTATCACATAGTAACACCAAACGGTGAGTCTTGACCCAAAATAATGAAAGACAATGAAAAGGACTCAACATTTAAGTTGGGCATGACCCTTATGAAGAAACCTACCTGACACTTCTCCTTGAGGTCCATGGTTATGCAGTTCTGTAAGCATGTCCAACAAAAGGGGAGTGCTCCTCAGGGAAGAATGTCTCCTAGGTAGAGATGAGCTTGGCTACACTTACCACATCACCATCTGTGGAGACAGAAGGGGAAGCAGTCAGTCTCTGCACATCACTCCCTTTACAACAAGAAAGTGATGAAATTCACAGCATTCAAATTACAGGATTGGTCTTTAAAAGGAGAAGGGTGAGATGAAAGTGCTTCTAATAGTACATCAACACTTCTCTTACTCAGAACTGATCCCATTAACTTAAGTTTCCCCCAAAACTGACAACGGTAGATGAATTAAGTCCCCTGCAGCTCAGAGTAAGAGTATTATTGCAGCCCTGACACACTTCTGGGCAAGCCTCCAAAAAAAGCTGACAAAGCACTGGATTCCACCAGGTGTTGGAGCATGCTGTCACCCTTGGCTATTTGTCTTGCTATTCTTATCTACCAGGAGCTTTGTCCAGCTAATCTCTAATGGAGCCTGCAGTAATGATTCTTACATTTGCTGAATAACACATCCACTCTTGACAAGTTTGTGCTCTGCTGGGCTCAGCATGTATCTGAGCACTATAAAGTAGATGAGAAGTCATAAAACCAATTCCAGATTACCAGGGAACTAGGTCTTTTTTCTTTTTTTTTTTTTTTTTTTTTTTTTTCATTCTTTTTAGCAAAACTAGGACTCTGACAGAATTGAAGTAGGAAGCAGCTCTGGAACTTAAATCCTTCTTCTAGCCCATCTCCACCTTGATCTCCCATAGCATAAATTTGTTCTCATTCCATATATGCAAAATGTCTTTTCTGGTCAAAACAAAGGATGTGTGTATGTACTTTGCTCCAGTGGATTTTCTTACATATAAACACAATTAGATATCATATTATGCTACGACTGGTCTCGGCAAAGTCTTTTTTCTGGTTAGTCACTCTTGGTTCGGTATTTTAATATCGCACACAAACTCATGGCTGGACATACACTTCTCATCAATCCAAGCAAACAAGGAAGCAGCTCAATCTGCAAATCAATTCAAAACACCCACACATTTCCTAGATGCAACAGGACTGGCTTTTGCCTGCTGGTATTTACTACTCTCTTCTACACCATCCTGCCTTCTTCAGAAAAGGGTACTGGAGATCCCATCCTTGTGGCAGTCACCTACAGCACTGCTCTCCACAATGCTACCTCATTTCAAGGAAAACAAAAGGCATCTGAAGCTTACTCAGAAAGCCACTGCTGCCCCATGCTGAGGAGTTAGATGTCAGTATTTCCTCTCATGTAGGCAAGTCCTGCACCTGCATTCCAGGAAGCAGCGAGCATTCAGTATTCAGCGGGCTGGTTCTCAAAGAACTGCTTGCAGTACAGCAACCAGCACCTGCAAGTGCCATTTTTGGGTTGCCAGCTGGCTGGCATGATCCACAAGTCTGGACTCTGCCCTACTTTTCTGTTCCATGACCCTTGTTAACGTGTACACAGCAAGGGAACGAAGCTATTTTCAGTTGTTTCGTATCCCTGCCAGGGCAATTAGCACAGGGAGGATCACACAAAGTTACTGGAGCGAAGCTGACAAAGAGCTGAGAGTGGGAAGGAGGAAAACGTACTTTTGTACACTTCTGTACAGCAGCTTAGAGCCTCGGGATCTAAGAGTGAATTCAATATAAAGAAAGACGAGAGGAGATGATTTTAAGGAAAAAATGGTCACTAACAATAAAAGGACTAAGAAATAAATTCATGATTCTTCTTTTTACTCCACTCCAACAGAAGATGTATTAGTAGATCTACTGAAGGATTTATGCACCCTACTTGCACTCATTCAAAAGTTAAGTGCCTGAATTTCTCTCTGGATTTGGATTTCAAACCCATAATTATTCGTGACGCAGCTAGGTAACTGGGAAGCCAAAGTCACAAAAGCACAACAAGTAAAAGCATCCTGGACTGTTTTGCTAATCCCATGGAGCCCATGTCATTAGCAGCAGTGGGTGGCTCAGGCTGGAGGACAGGGGGCCACACAGGGAGGCAGCTGGGCAGGAGCAGGATCTGCTGTGCATCCGTGAGTGACATTCTGGTTTAGACAGCAAACTGAAATGTGATCCTGAATGCAAAACACACCATTCCCTAAAGTTCAAGGCACATCATCCGCATGCTTAGGAACACCACCCTGAAGTCCTTCAGTAATAGGAAGCGGAATACACAACAAGGGCATTATAAAGATGAAATACTGTTTAGAAAGAGCAAACACTCCCTGTATAGAGAAATACAAAAGCTGGTATAATGGAGAGTGTAACAAAAGCTTGCAAAAGTCATCAGCGATGCATGCAGTGCTGTTTCATCATCATATGTGCTCAGGGCTTCTCCAAAATTTGAACAAACTGACCTGAAAACCAGAAGCAGTTCAGTTTCTCTCATATCCCCAATTTAAGGTGCCAACAATGGTTTGATTGTAAACCTTTCACCCAGAGAAAGCAAGAGGACAAGGCTTTCCCATGCCAATCTGGATATACAAAACAAGCAGAATGTTTCATTTTTCAAATTTAAAAAGGGTTTTCATTTAGAACCCAAAATTCCAAACACAGGTAATCCTGGGTTGGGATCTCTTAGTACTAGGATAACTGAAGCCAAAAGCTTCAGTGATAAACCATCCTTCCTGAAGTCTGCACCAGGATTGTCACTAGAACCATACAGAACGTGCTATGTGTGTTTTCTTTCAAATGCATGATTTATCGAGATAAAAAGTCTGGAAGAATATTTGCAAGAATTATGCTTCATCACCTAAAAACCTCATACGCATTACAGGGGTCTTGCAAACACTCAAAAACGAGCTTCACACAATGAAGCTGAAGCAGTTCATGAATTCTGAAGGCAATATGCAGATCTGTGGAGCGGTGCTTCCACCCACCCCATCCACCCCAAGGTTCTTGTGTGCTCTCCTCCCAGACTCTTCTCTTTCAGGCACTCCCAGACATGTCTCTCCATCACCCCTAGCCAACAGCAGGTACTTGCCACACTCTGGACCCATCCTAGGAGTTTTGTGCACTACTATTTCTTCCACACTAGATTATGTCTTCCTCTGCCCTCCCAGTTGTTATCTCTCTTCTGTTTGCCCAGGCAATTAGTGACTCATGCATCGACACACACCTTGAATTCTGCCAGATAGCAGGACACAAATGAAGTGGGACTGCTTTGCTGGAACATGTTGGTGGGTGTCAAGTATTCAGCCCGCACACAATGAGAGATGCCTGAAGCTGTGGTTGCTCTAATCAGACACCTGAGGCTCCAAGTGCAGACAGTTTACTCCTGTCACTTTCCCAGCACACTCCATCCTCCTCAGGACTCTCATGCCTAGAGCAGTCTGTAACTTGGAAATGGCTGGATGTGATGGTCAAGTGTCATCACACTGCATTCAGCCTGAGAAGTATTGCCAAATTGTTAGCTAGAGTGAAACCCAACAGAGGGTCCACCAAGTAACTCAATCTAACACGTACATCACCAACAGCAAGCTAATCTTCTGGAAATCCTGGCCCCACTTGGCCAATAGTCGGCCCATAGCTATGTGGAAAGAGATCTGTGGTGCTTGTTAGAATACCTCTGTAAGAATGAGTGAGTTCAGTGCTCAGGTTGCTGGGTGTATCTGACACCCAGACCTTTTCAAATCCAAAAAATATATTCTCATCACCCCAGACTCATTTCTGTTTGGAAGTGCCCTGAGCCAGAGCAACTCTTGTAGCTTGATCTGAGTATCAAGAAGCATTTGCAACATCCTTTTGAACAGCAGAAGCAGAGCTTTAGAAGGGTCTGTTCAAACTTTTGTTTACCTAGTCATCTTTCGAATAACACTGTCTCATGCAGTCGGTGTATTTATATAGGTTATAAGCACTGTGCTTTCAAATCCTCTTCTGAAATCCAAGGATTTCAAAGCATGACCACTTAACCAAACCCCACAACATCCGTATATCTGCACTGGAATTTAATAAGAAACTCTACAGCACGATACATTATGTACAGATCTTAGAAAACAACTAGCAAACAGAAAGATCAGATAACTATACAATTTACACACTTGGAAAGAAAAAATGTGTTTCAGAAGCTGCAAGTCTCTAGGGAGAAAAATAAATCATCCTAATGATACTGTTTTCCTTAGTGTTCAATCACTGATGCTTTCATGTTATTTACTGAAAATTCCCAGTGTAGATGAGTCTATGAAAAATGATGGGGAGTGTGAACATGTATTGCTGCCAAAAGTGAATTCCTCAAGAAGAGAAGCCTGATCTGTCACCAAGAATAGAAACACGGGGGAACAGATAATAACCAAAAATGCTGCTGCCTTGGAGAAAATGGCTCAGATTAGCACTGATTGTTGGTATCAGCAGAACCATATGGTCTTCCTACTCATGAGTAGCTGATGTCTGCCTGATAATTTGAAACATGGGCACATTTGATGATATATGGGCTTCAAAGGTGCATCAAATGATACTGTCAATTGCTTTGAGACCCATTGAGAGCTCAGAATAATTACAGCAAGGGCGCTGGCAGCCACACTTCTTGGCTTCAGTATCTGCTTGTGAAAAAACCTGTCAAAGTTTGGGCCAGCTAAACATTCTCCACCTCAATACCCCTAGATATCGGCTTCAGAGAGAAACTCTGGAGTAATTTACAAGTATCTGTAAATTGAGATCTTCTGAACTAATGTTGTATATGTGCTAAGTATTATCGACTCGGTACTGGTCAAATATCTCATTTGTGCATAGCTGTGAAGAATCAGGAGTGTACTTCATACAGGCTCCACTTCCCTTGCCAAGTGACAGGAATTAGAGAGAGATCTATTCTACCTTGAACGTGGAACTGGATTAAACTTGAAACGAACTTAAAATGGTCTTCCAACTGACAAATGTGCCTTTTGGGGGTGAAATTAGTTTTTGTTTAAACCTTACTTGCTGAGAGTTTTCCAATAAAAATATTTGTGACTCCTTCCTTCTTTCTTCAGCACACGACTTGCACTTTAGACTTGTTTCAAAGGAGTGGTGGCTTAAAATGAAAGGCAAGCAACAAGAAGGGAGAAGGGGAGTAGGAAATAGCTTTGGCACACTCGTAAGAGTCAGACCATCAGTTTACTTACAAGATTAAGACTGGTAAAACAAGATGCTACACAACTGAAAGAACACATTTATTTTTGTTTTAATTTTGTGCTGGTGATTTGAGAAGTAATTGACAGATATGAACAAAAGAATGATCAAACTGGTTTAGTCTACCTTACTGCTTCTACAGGGGCTGATACTGTTTCTTTAAGTTAGAGTAAATCTGAAAGTTCTCTGCTGTGTTCATTTTTCCTTACTTGGTTAAGAAAAAAAAAACAAAAACAAAGGTTTGGGAGTTAAAGGATTGTTTTATCTTCTCTGTTTCAGGTATTCTAAGCCTGCCACAGAAATACACAGTACCTGCACACACTGGACCAAAGTCAAAAATGCAACAAAAGGTAAACTCTGAAAATTGTAAGGGCCTCTCCAGCTTCTGCAGAGCGACATCACCTGCTTTGTGGCACAATGCCTTGAATGACAACTAAAACATTTTACAGCAAAGGAATGGAAGAATTAATTGCAAAAGTGGTAGCTGTCATTCACCGTCATGATATTGGTTATTATGGTAACCATGCTTTTGTATATTAAAAAAGTAATTTTAAT
>JANHGN010015526.1:0-10456 GCA_024605025.1 Megaceryle maxima
TTAAACTTCTTGAGTGACAACAAAAATTAAAGAATTTTTTTAAATATAACAAAAAAAAACAAAAAAAAAAAAAAAAAAAATAAAAAGGGTGGGTGGGGGCGCCAAGTGCATTATAAATTTCTACAGTTGAAAGAATAAATCCCAACAGATAGCACTGAATTTTACCTTTTCTGAACGTGTAGAAGGCAATCAGATCTTTTGATTATAGAAACACAAAGGAGATTCTCTGGGTAGAGATGATGGTAAGTACATCTGGTATGAACTCTGTGGTTGGACCTTCAGGGGTGCCTGTGTAGCATTCAGATACCTGGAAGAGGCAAAAGTAAAGTCTTTTAAGTTATTCAGTCACTGGCTAGCATGTAATGACTTCCAAGGCACAATGAATATTAGCTCTGTTTGCTGCAGTTCATTGGACTAGTTCTGAGAGAATACAGAACATTTCATGTGATAGTTTGAAAGTCTGCCTGTTGCAGACATGACATTACTAAATTAAAAAGTAACCTCTTTCTTTCCATTTCATGCAGGTATAGGCCAAAATTCCCTTTCCTGTAATATATCCAATCCAAATGATGGCACTGAATAATTAAAAAGCCCAGCTCCATATGTAATTAATTTGCATCCCAAATACCTGACTAAGTCTTTGCAGGTAATTGGTAGTTGGGTAATCTGCCTATTAATTTCTCCATTTCTATCCAGTCTCTATTTAATAATCAATAGTCCTCTTTCCTAATGAGGAAATGGCCTTGGCATCTTGGCCTTTGTGCAGTGTTAAAATAACATTGATCGTTATCATTATCATACGTCCTTGATATACTGTATAAGAGCAAGGATATCGAGGTTATCAGTCTTCCAGTACAGGAACACTTGGATAAAAGAAGTTGGATAAATAATTGTGATCGGCCAAAGAAGCGTACATGGTTTTCTGGGAGAAAATGTTTGAGAGAGAAGGAATACAATGTTGTATCTCCACATCTAAATAGAAGACAATCTCCCCCAAGATATGTGGAAGACATACAAAGGCATTCAGAAGCACTCCATATCATAGAGTCAGGCTGGAGACAGGGTTATGTTTCTCCTCATTGTCCTGGACATCTCCAAAGAAAAGATCATGCCCTGTAGTTGGATACTCCCAGTGGTCTGTGATCAGGGTGAACACTTACCAGTTTTAGTAAGGGAGGAAGTCTGTGGATAGCACATCAACTATAGTAACTCAGTGTTCTTTTATTTTACTTTTTTCTCTTAGCCTCCTCCTATTAGTAGACCTTCAAAACTTTTATCTATTGCAGCAGCTTCTTTTTTTCCTGACAGAAATCAAAATATTAATCGGGTCCTGTTGGACTCTTTAAGTAGAACTTGAGGACCATTTTTTATCAATGACATACTACAGACCAGAGCATGGTATATTTTTGGATCTTTTGACTAAGGTATAATGTCTAATTTCAAAAATAATGGTACTGTAGATCTTATTTTATGATTCTTCCATAATAAGATCTTTTTTCTGCTTCCAGAATTTATACTCTGCTATTAAATAAGGAAAATCTTTTGTACAGTAGGTGTAAAATTACATCACTGTCAAGCCATTATTTAAAAAAGAAAAAATTCAGGGATCCTGCGCTAAGATTGAAAATCAGAAATGAGTTACATTTAAAAGGTCTACTGCACAATGATGGTACCCACTGGCAAGTCTTACATAGCAATCTACCCTAGCCCTAATTTTGTTTGGTGTGGTGAACTTCATTGACATTTTCCTGTTTTGAATGTCAGTTACAAAAAGCAAGGTTTCTGGAAATGACACTAAAACAAGGACTTCTGAATTGGTTGAAATAGGTTATGGGAATTCATGCCTTTGTTTGGAACATAAACAAAACCTCCAAGTACCATTTGTTTTCTATCTATAAATACATATAAATATATGAGGAAAGTATACAGATTTTTTTTAATTTTTTTTTTTTTTAAGAATTGGTAGATGTGTTTATAATTATCAGCACAGGTTATGTACCTCAGGAGTAAGCAGAGTGTGTGTAATCTGTACTAGCTCCTGTCTTGCAACGTGACCTGTGGGCTGCATGAGGCAGTGTGGGTGAAGTGAGTGGGGGAGACCTTGGCTGCCTGGGTAATGGGTGCCTGGCCACTGAAGATTATGATTTTTGAGATCCCAAATCCAAGGTAAAGCATTTTAAATTTATGTTCAGTTATTTGTATTTATAAAATGCAACTTGCAGTTTAAAAATATTGAAGTGATTTTTATTAAGCATGCACAAGAACATCTTGTACGTGGGCTGAGTTAGCTCACCCCATGTACGTGTGGTGCCCCCCTGTAGAAAAGAGTTACAGTAGCTATAGGATGTGTTCCTTTACTGATTGTCATAAGAGGGACAGATTGCTAAATAATTCTTATTAGATTATTTTTAGACTCCCAAATATTCCATTTATAGCTTTAATATTTTTAAATAGCATTTTATAAAAGTTTGGACACTCGGAAAGTGTTTAATGTTAAAGTCTAAGGCACTTGAGCTTCTTCATTTGGACATTATTTTGATTTTCAAGAGTGAATAAATAACAAGACTCTTAGCACTTGGTTTTGTGCCTTCTCGGTACTGTTTATAAGTGGATTGAGAGCAGCTATTATTATCTTTATAAATATTTGGCACTGCGTGGCCTTGATATGCAATTGTGTCCGTTCAAAGAATGTCTTGTGAACAAAGGAACTGTTCTCAGGGCATGAATGTTATCCTGAAGCAACTAAAGGATACAAGCCTTGTCACTTCTTGTCTCATTTTCATTAAGAAAATCATGTGGTTTAGCTTTAGGGGGGTGATGAATCAACCATGTGACTAAAGGCAGGTGGCCATCTTAAAGCAGCTTTTATCCCTAGTAAAAATAACAATTAAAAGGAAGGGTGGGCGGGAGTGTATGCATGTGTGTATGGGGGGGTGTTCAGCTTCACAAAATGTTTGCTCACTGGGCTGCCATGAAGTAAATATTTTCACAAATATATTATTTACTACAAGGGAAGCTTTTGCTGGAGAAGCCAGATAAATGTGCTTGCTATGGGAGCTTTATGGCCACTACAGGCCCAACTGTCATTCCTTCGGTACTTCCTGTCAGTCTGACTAAACTCTGTCATCCTTCAACCCAGTTTAAATTAACAGGTAATTTGTAAATGTCACTTCAGGTTAGGCCGCTCATTTTGTTTCTACTCTACCAATGCAAAGTCTAGGACTAATTTTTCTTGTCTTCTTTTAATAGGATTTTCATTTATAAATAGAATTATGTTCTGAAAATAAATTACAGTAAGTGATGCACAGAACTGGTAGCAGCAGCACTTTCATAGAATTTCAAGCACCTACATCAGAAGAGATTAATAAAAACACTTCAAAGGCTAAATTCTATTTAAGCAGAAGACAGCTTTTGGTTAATATTTAATCTGAGTAACTGAGATCTTGGTTGAAAATATAATTTTTTAATATCTAAATTAATTTGCAAAACAAAACCATTAATTTTGCCTGAGAGCTTTCATAGTGCGAAAGTTTCAGTAATTTATTTGGAAAAAAGAAGTTAAAAATGTAATTCTGTAGTAAAAGTCCCTATTTTAATATGGAATTTATTTCTAATGCAATATATTATATTTGATCAGTGGTACCGCTTTAAGTCTATACTTTTTTTAATGGTGCTAATGCGTTGTATTGAATAAGGAAAAGAATCAGACTTTTCATTAGAGTTTCTAATTTGTCTAAGAGATTACTTTTAGCTTTGATATTAGCTAATAAACATCACCCATTTCTTTAAAGCTACTATACGATTGAAAAAAAGTACCATTTCATTATAATATAGGCATGCATGATAGGAGTTAGTATAATATTTTTCACTGACATGGGTTTTGAAGTGTTGTAATTACCATATACGTTTTGGTTGTTACCTCCTTGCAATCTCATACCTAAGTGAGCTGGGGGAGCTGTTTGCATAGTGAGACTCCTGTGCCTTTCTTCTGCTTTCTGGTGGTAGGAGGCATCTTCTCTTCACCTCTCAAGGAAGTCTTGCATCTTTACAGCAGAAAGAGAGACTCACTTCATTTGTGGAAATGAATCTCAACACCTTTTTGTCATTGTAAAAGTTTTCTAGACTCGGGCAGGGGCATGACTGTGCCCTCATAGTAAAAGCCATTCTCTAATCCTTTCTTTTGGCTTCAGTAGTAGCCAAACTCAGCTGCTGGGGAGTGCCAGCCAAGATCCACTTCTTGTCTTTCACTAACCTCTCTCCATGTTCATTTTATTCTCTTCTGCTGTCATCCCATTTGCTTCTTTTCAGCACACTTTCACTCCTGTTATTTTCCCTCTCATTCTTTATGTTAAAGCATTTGTCTGGATTTTTTGTGACCCTTTTTATTCTTGTTGGTTCTGTTTCTGATTTCTTCCAACAAGTCTCTTTTAATATTCCATCAGTACCCAGAAGTGTTCAGTAGTAGTTGCACAGGTATTTTGTATGAGATACGTAACAGCCAGGGGATCTGGAAGACAAAGGTATTCACTGTACCATAGTGAAGTAGTTGCAGAGATTCTTCTCCCTGCCTTGGTGAGTGGAAATTCAAGAACCATAGCAAAAAGGTTTGGGACTGGACCACCAGTGATGAATGATTACAATGGCTGCTGCTCTGGTAATTAATATATGAGACATCTACATGGGAGACGGCAGTATCATATGACACAAGTTAACTAACTCTCCTTTAAAGGAGAGTTGGATGCTTTAAGTTGGTTTCATTGTAATTGTGCTTTAAAGCTGCAGTCAGACAACATCTGTATTATTTAAAATCTCATGTCTGGATCCTAGTTAAACCTGTAAGCACATCGTAAATTTATTTAGACTGTTATTGTAAAGGCTACTTCAGACAGTTTAAAAATGACATTTTTAGTGACATTAGCAGTATCAGAGCCCAGTATCAAATACTGAAAGAGCAATTCTCATTGTGTGTTAAGACTGACTTTTTATCAGAAACATAACTTTTCTGTGTAAATATTAACTGTTTTGTTTAAACATTAAAGGTCGTACTTTATTCTGAATGTTAAATTAGCATTAGTATGGGAAGAGTCTAGGACTTGAAAAGAGAGCCATGATGTATTAAGTACTAACTGAAGTTCCCCCACCCTGATTCACGATAATTAGTAGGAATGCATGTCTAGTTGGAATGTCGATTATTTTCTTGTGCTTTAGTGGATTTTAGCTGTAAACGCAGCATCAGTCCGATTTTCCACATAACTTACCTTGACACGGTTTCACAAACTGATCAACTCAGTTTTGTTACATTTTCCCACTGCATGGCATACAAAAGATTTTGTGGCAAATAAGAAATAAGCTTGGATCTTCTCTGTATGGCCTAATGTGAGTTGGTATGAGGGAATATGATGAAACTTAGGAAACTGACCTTCATGTGAACCAACTGCTGGTGTTCATGAAATTCGAACTACGACTCAGTTCTAGGAAGGCTGTGAAAGAGGTAATATTCTGAAATGCTGACAAAAAGGAATCCACTGTGAAATAAACGCCTGTCTGCCTGTCTGACCGTCAGAATTAAAGCAGAGAAGTAGAAATTTATTGCCACCTGTCCCAGAGACAAATATGCGAGATAGATGTGCACTGCTTTCTCCAGGATGACATCTGGAGGAGCACTTATTGTCTATCAAAGTTATTGCAAAAAGAACTGCTGTGTCAGTTGCCCTAATTCCACTTGAATACATGGAGATTCTTTCAGCAATTACCTGAGCAGTACTTTGGATGATTCTTTGAGGTGTTTGTGTTCACTCTACATCAAAAAATTCACAGAAAGTGAGGCAAGTTGCACATTTCTCTTTTAATCAGAATAGTTTTTCCCATTTTTTGTCTCACTTTTAGTTTGCTTGAGATGGTCAAATGTGTAGGTACTTGACATTTATTGCAGGGAGAAAATTCTATGGAGGTCTGTGAGGCCATTGCAAAAGTCATTACTAGGACACAGGAGTCCCTGGATGTAGTTCCCAGTATTCCTAAAAGTGCACCAATATTGAATCTTTATTGGCCTCAATCCTTCATTTTACAGGCAAGAAAGTAAGCAAAAATTCTGAAAATTATCTCTTCAATTTTACTAATTTAATTTACCTTTTTTTTATGTCTAATTTTTTTTTCTTTCCACGATAAATTGTCTAGGTTGGTATGTCTCGTGTTGCAGAAGATGTAAATGCTCCCAAGAAGTCCCATCCCACAGCCCAGCAGGTAATTTTACATGTAGTCTGCGTTTTCAAAACTGGATCACACTGTATGAGTTGCACTTTGTTTATCAGCTCTTGACTGAGAGCTAGAGGAACTGGAGGTAATGTTTTTAGCTACAAATTATGCCATCCACTATCCCAACATCTACTTAGCTGTATCTTGGTGGGAGATAGAGAGGCACGTTGCACTCAGATAGATGTCTATGCTAATCAAAGACCGTGATACCTGACTTTGGGATTTTTGAAGCATAGCATTGAACAACGCGTTGTATTGACTATTTCTAACACCGTTTGATATGACAGGTTAGTCTTTTAAATATCAAATTAGTGATAATTTAATTTAATCTCATACTTCAGAGTATGTACTCTTTTTATAGAATCAGCCTAAAAATTTGAAATTACTGGCCTTGGGCTGAAGCTTCAGCTTAGTATTAGGACCAAATGATAACTTCAATATTCAATGATAATAATGAATATTGGCTTCATCTTATTTTATATGAGTTTCCCAACACTGTCTTTTAGGCATTTCAATTTCTGGAGTCCAAACAGAATCCTTATGGGCTGACTTGCAACATGCTTGAAAGGAGCAGTTATTCCACCCTAAGGAAAACATAGGCTGAGATTCTCTCACATTTGCAATCTAGTATTGGGGAGATTTGAAGTATTAGGTTTAGCAAATAACTAACAGTTGAGACAGATGAGGGCAATCTTCCTCAAAGCTGTTGTGTTAGACTGAGACAAGACTGCATCCATGTACAAATGAAAAGTTTATCTTTGCAAGCAGGAATGCTATACTTTGACTATTTTTCAATTAAAAGCTGGATTCCTTAGTGCATTGAATCTGTCACAGTGAAAAATGTAGGCTGATTGTTAATAATACTGCTCTATAATTATTACTATTATACAGTCCAGATACCTCATGAGGGCATGATCCCCTGATTCTATTTGGTTCTGTATAGACCGTAGAAGAAGTAATTCCTGAGACGTAAGGTGGATAAGCTAAGTATAAGAGTCATGAAAGTAGATTCAAGAAGCTTTTCTGTGGTGATTATTGATGGTGTTGCTGAAAGCAATCTGTCATGGTGAGAGCTACCCCCTTTTACCCTTACACTGCATGCTTGTTTTCTCACTTTGACATATTAGGTGTTGAATGGCTAAAAGTGAGCCTTCTTGTTAAAGAATGTTTGCAATATTAAATCAAGATGATTTTTCAATATTCAAAATATTTTCTTAAATTTGTAGAGAGTTTAAGAAAAAAATACAACACAAGATTATAGAAATATATTGCCTTCTTCAAAACAGAGAATTACAAAAATCTTCTGCAGAATACTTGTAATGTAATTTTGGAGTGAAATAATTACTTGGAGTTGTCTGTGGTACAAAGTTTATCCTCTTTTCCCCAGGGACATATAATTACGAATTGAAGAGGACAAGAAATTGGTATAGACAGGTTTTCTCCCACAGCATCCATCCCCCTTAGTGGACTTATGACAAGTGAATGCTTGTAACAGGAGACAAAATCCAAGTTTAAATGTTTCTTCTCCAGCCAGATGACTCATAAAAGTGTAAAAATATGTCTCTTTGTCAGGCCATCCATTTGTGAGAGACATCAGTTGACACTCTTGCTGTATTAGCCACAACCTAGACAGCAAGTAACCATTATAGGTCCTTTCAGTTGCTTATTTAAATAGTTAGATTGAAAAATTACATTTTGTTTCAGAAGTTTGCTGAAAGTGTTCTGCTATTTCAGGGAATAAAATGTGGGGAAACATGTTGCTTTTTTTCTGTATTCATTGCTTTAAGTTACTGTCTTGCTGAGAAGCTCTGGGGCTCCCATGGAAGGATCACAGACTTGCCATTCAGCAGCACTGATAAGCATGTCAGGGTGTGGTTTTCATTGTCATCATGAAGGAAGCATAAAAGTTTGTCTAATTCATTATCTGCTATAAAAAATATCCAGGCACTCTGCTTACTTGTTTCAGGGAGAGTCGTGAGACTTCAGCAGTTAAATTCTTAAATTATTCTTTTTTTTTTTAATCCCGTGGCAAGATTTGATCTCTCTTTCCTGGGTTGCATCACTGAGTATGGGGATCGCATCCCAAGAGATCACCAATATTCCTTCCTTCCCCAGAGCTGCTGAAGCAGAGCAGGATTTTCCTGCAGTGATGCTGCCAGCACCAAAACATGGGCACTTAGGCACCCGAACACGAAAACTGAGAGTGAGAATGAACTTTCCAGTTATCCAGTGCCCTTGTACTGTATCCTGGAACCCCACTTCATTTCAATATGAAGAGGGTAGAAGTAATTTATTAAGTTCGGTATAGGAGCTGGGAGAAAATGACAAGAAAAGGGTGGAATGATGAGACTAGAGTGAGGAAGAGTAAATAGCAGAAATACGCCTGCTTGACAAGGAGAGGAGACAGTAGTTCAGTTAAGGAGGCTGGCAATTGAATGTTGTCCTGGAGATCTGGATTCTTATCTTATGTCTGTTAAACTGGAGAAATCTTTTTAAGCACCAGAGCAACTGAGGACTACAGTAAACAAAACCTGTATACTCCTCTTCAGCAAAGAAGCCCTGAGGCAGGGGAAGCTGGAAGGAAGAGCAAAGGAGAGTCAGCTCTGCCGTGGGCTGTTACCAGCCTGAGACATGCTGGGTTTTGCACATATTTTACTATGTTTGAACATCATTTCTGCTAACAGGGACTTGTGTCCTTAAAGGATGACAGAACCTAGAAACTGGAGGATCATTATCGAGCCAGTGTACAGAAGCTTGAGCCTCCTGGTTGTCTGGATATGCCTATGTGGGAGAGGAGGGAAGGGGAGAAAATGGTTACGCTCATCTAGAGCAAGATCTGGCCCAGGAGTGCTCATATGAAAAGGACTCCAAGAAAGTGTGTGCTGTAGAACTGTCAGGGAGGTGAGGATCAGCACGGGCCAGAGCCGGCGGGGAGGTGGTGCAGGCTTGGCGCTATCAGGAGCCAGGCAGCTGGGGCAGAAGCAATCCACACCCTGGCTTGATGCAGCCTGAACTAGGCCTTGGCACTCAGCAAGAACTGAGTTATTTCAAGCTGCACGCTGGAGGGGAAGGGAACCTGCTGGACCCATGTGGACTCCTGGAGGAAAAGAGTGCAAGATGTAAAGTTACAGTTTTATGAATCAGTCATTCCCTGCTTATCTACATGGGCATAGTTCTCTGTTCTACCTTTACAGAAAATATGGGTTGTTAAACTGCTGCTTTGCAGGTGAAGTAATTAGGTTTCTGGTTTTAGCACTAGAAAACTTAGTGTAATTATCTCTAGGTTCATCATGATGGCTTGAGTTTTTGTTGTAATTCCCATAAATTTAAACGCAACCCTTGCTGCTACCAATGGCAACAGTATTACACTTGTGTCAGCTGACCCAGAATAAGTGTATTTTCATTACCCCACAGAGGTATGCTCTGATTTAGTGAAGTGCTTCATAACTAGAATAGGTCAATAGGAAGTACACTTGAACAAATACAGCATTGCATATTGCTTAATAGTAAGGAGAAACAGTGTTAGGCATCTCAGAAGAACCCAAGATGAGCAGATATTTTTAACCTTATTAGCTCTGTGCCTCAGCTTCCCACTTGTAAAATGGTTTACAATTAAATGAACCAAAGGGATGTTCTGAAAATAAATTCATTACTGTTTGAGAAATATTCAGATACTACACCATGGAGGGTAACAGACTATCCCACAAGTAAATGAATATTCTTTGTTTCGTAAAATACAGTTTGAAGAGAGTGTGCACTGAGGAAGATGGGGGACCACTCTCTGAACAGTGAGGACAACAAAAGTATTGAATACCTACCTTGCTCCTTTGTTTAGCACCATCTACCTACTGAAGTGAGTATTTCATGTGGGGGGAAATTAATAATGTAATATAATTTAAAACCATCTTATAAATCATGGATTTAAGGGGGATGAATTAAGATTATAGGAGTGTTAATGCTACCTTAATTGCTGACACGGTGAGCCATCTTGCTTCTTACATTGCTTAACTTTGCTTGACCCTGCAACAGCAGTCCTCCTTTAATCTAGTGTGGGCTTTTTTAATAGAATAATATATGTTTATATATATATATGTATATTCTTCAAAGTCAAGTTTCCAATTGAAATGATATCCAGGAGGAGTCCTTTCAGCACTTCTGGGTATTGAAACAGTTTAAAAAAATTCTGAAGCAGCCTTTGAAA
>JANHGN010015527.1:0-11510 GCA_024605025.1 Megaceryle maxima
GAAGGACCTTTTAAGATTTATGCATATTTAAAAAGAAAGGGAGGGGAGAGGAGAGGAGAGGAGAGGAGAGGAGAGGAGAGGAGAGGAGAGGAGAGAGAGGAGAGGAGGAGGAGACACTTAAATGATAATGAGGTATCCGGAGATCATTCTAGCTGGAGCAGCTGTGGATGAGGACTGTTTTACTAGACCAACAATGAATGACCCATGTGAGAAGCAGGATGTAGTACAGCAGTCAGCACAGGGGCAGGATGAAGAGCCACCTTCAAGCTAAGGAGTCATATGTAGCTCCTGGGAAAAGTGCAGCTGCTGGAAGAACACACTAATACTCATTTCAGGATTCATCTTTAGCAATTGCTTCAGAAACTATCTGTGAATGCACCACCTGCTTCAAAGTGAACTGAAACTCTTCAAACACAGCCTGAAGTCTGAATCCCAATGTGTGAAAACACGGTTGACATTCAGTTAAGTCTTTTCTTGGGTGATTTCTACAAACCTGTGCACAGGCTGTATTTTCACAGATGCTTTTTAGCCACAATTTCTGCATCTCCTTCCAACACATCCCATAGGTAATAACCTCAAGTTTTCTTTAATTGTTGCTGGCTATATAAATCAACCAGCCAAAAAAGAAATCTACACAAATAGTTTCTCATTGAAGTAAATGAAAACTCTTTGGTGATTTAATTCTGATTTAGATTTAAAAATAAACTTTCAGTATATTGTTTTTTTGTTTGGTTTTTGTGTTTGTTTTTTTGTTTTTTTTTTTTTTTTTTTTTTTTTTGAGGGAACATTTGCAAATACAAAAAGAAAACCACAGATCTATATGCAACTGCCTCTTTTCTCAAGACTGATGATTTTATCATGCCCTGTATGCAATGCCACATCAAACTGAATGACTCTCTCCTTGATTTATTTTATAGGATATAATATATTTATTCAAAAAGAATTGTCATACCTCTTATATTTGTCATTTGTCTCAGGTTTTGTTATGGAATTAGGGTCATGACACTGTGACCTCGCTTTCTAATGTTACAGAGACAGTAATTTTTCAGCACAAAAAAAAAATGAGGAATCCCACATTATTCCTCAGTGGATGTTTGTAGCTCTAATTTATAGGGGTTTGTCCTCCCTTTCAGTAGCAAACCATGATATGGCTACAAGACCAGTATTAAGCATCTGAGCACTTCTTATCTGCCCAGCATATTCTGCTGCAGTCTTTGTCACTGTGGTTCTGAAGAAGAGACTGTCACCTCACTGTCCAGAAGGAAAGAGAAGCATCACCAGTTCATAAGAAAAAGGCAGCTGCCTGTCACTTGTTAACAAAGCTCCAAAGAAATTGTTTTTACTGAGAAGAAGAGGTTGTGTGAGGGAGGTATGTCTCCAGGATAAATGAACAGGCTAAACTGACAGAAAATGCCAATCTAAACAAAAGTCACATGCTAGTTAACAGTCCAAGCAGTAGTTTTTACTAGTCTGATGTCAGCTGCTCTATGGAAAAGACAGTGAATCACAAAGAACTGGGAAAACAGAAAAAGCAAATGGATGTTAAGAGTGCAATAACAGGATACATTATCACAGCATAATCAAGAAACAGAATTATTTGTTGTGGGTGTTCTCTTTTTTTTATATCCTGGATGAAACTGAATAATTACAAAAATATTAAAAGCCATAAAAAAGAAAAAGGAAAATAAAGCCCCTGATGTACTTACAGCAAGATGTTGACGTTTTGTTTTTAAAAAGACCAATTCTCTGTATAAACAGAATGCCTTGTACACATACTATGTTTCAACACATGAAAATTTGCCCTGAATTCTGCCACAGGGAGACTGTTTGAAACTGTTTGACCCCTGGCTTGTGCTGTTCATACATAGATCTAAGATGCCTGAGCTTGCCTTTATATTCATATATTATTTATGTACAGATAAATAAGAATCCATTCATAGATGCATATATGCACACACATATGAATATATACATCTACATATTAGAAGAATGAAGCTATTCCTATGTGAGAGTTCTCTGTCTTTGCTATACATCTGTTACCTACACTAAGTAGTCTAATACAAGCCACACTCAATTCAGTTTTATAGAGAACAGCTGATGGAAGTAGGAGTCAAACAGAGCAGAATTCAAGGGAATATACTCACTCAGACACACATAAACATGTGCAAAATTACACTTCTGCCAGATGTGGGTCCCTTGCTGAGCACTAGCTTCAAGATCCTCAGAGACTGGGATTCCTGAAGCTGATGGATCATGGCTTAGCACATGCAACTAGACAAATCCCCTGGTCAACTCTGACCTTGGTCCTTCAGTATCTCCAGCGGTGCTGACTCTGCTGGGAGTTTTGGGATGGCCAGGCCATGTCTCCTCAGGGACAGATGCATTAACACTTCAGGTTCAGGCTGACCCACATATTTTAGGGTTGGAAGATGCATCTTTTCAAAGCTCAATCCCTCTGCTCTTTGCTGACTCAACCCATCCTTGGACACGTTTCATTCACCTGCCCTCAGTAACAAACAGAGAGCTACAAAATTTACCTCTACCTGTACGGCAGCAAAAACTTCATGTTATACATCCTATAGAGACTACACACTACAGAGATCCTATTCATTCTCTACACATCTGTAGGATGGTTTCTTGAAAGGACATGAACAGCATCTGAAACCAATATAACATCAATGTACCATAGGGCTTTCTCACTTCTTGATGTTGGGTCAGGATGTTAATGCTTAACATTTCATGGACATATACCAAGACTTTGTTTCTATTCATAGTCAGATGGTCAAAAACCTTACAGTGTTTTGATGCAACATAACTACATCTGATTACTCTGTGGAAGATCTGATTAATCTTAGGGAAGTGAGTCTTCCCTAAGTCATCTCCCTGAGACTGAATGAATCAGCAGTAGGTAAAGAACAGATGTTTTTGGGTTTTTTTCCTGGAGAAAGAGGCCCTGATTGCAGTGATGTTAGGTGATTATTAAATGCAGTAGATACTAGGTAACTACTAAAAGCAAATGATGTAATTACTAATTGCTTTAAAATAGAGAGAAGCCCAGCCATCAAACCTTCCCTTTACTCCAAATGATCATCGGAAGTAGTTTGTAAACATCCCTTAAAAAAGATATTTTTGTAGTCAAGCAGATGGAAGATGCATGATTTAGATCTAGCATTTCCTTTTACAACTTTTAGGGCAAAATTCAGGCTACCTAGATTCACTTTGTTAAGCAAAAAAAACCCAGAGGATAGTTGATTACAGAATATTAGGATGCCTGAAAAAGATGTGTAAAGTCAATGGAGATGTGAGCAAAGTTATAAAATAGTGAAAGGTAATAACAAAACAAACAAACAAAAAATAGAACAAAACCAAACCAAACAAACCTACAAAAACCACAAATCCAAACCATCAAGATCCTGATAAAACATGAACCTATAGTGTTTGAAGGATGGTTTTTCTAACCTCTGCAGTTCTGCAATAAACATAGAATCATAGAATGTTAGGGGTTGGAAGGGACCTAGAAAGATCATCTAGTCCAACCCCCCTGCCAGAGCAGGATCGCCTAGATCAAGTCACACAGGAACATGTCCAGGCAGGTTTTGAACTTCTCCAGAGAAGGAGACTCTACAACCCCCCTGGGCAGACTGGAGGAAGTGCATCAGATCAACAAACATGAGAATGACAGATTGTCTCAAGGAATCAATAAATAGAGGTATTTACAGATTTAGTTAACAAAGAGGCCTACACCAGAGAAAAAGAAAAAATATCACATCCAGTTGCAAACTAGATCTAATACTGTGGAAACTGTAGATACAGAAATAAGTCTGAAAGGCTTTGTCTATCTCAGAAAGGGAAAAAAAACAGCAACAACAAAACAATTTGAGAATCAAAAATTTCAATTTTAGTAGCACAGAATTTAGATAAAATCAAGATTTTAAATATTTGTCCCAAAATTACAAATACCCCAGTACTTGTGTTAGTGGACCATATGGACCAGGCCTGTAGTGAAAGGACGAGGGGTAATGGGTTTAAATTAGAAAGGAGTGGATTTAGATTAGAAATAAGGAGGAAGTTCTTTTACCATGAGGGTGGTAAAACACTGGAACAGGTTGCCCAGGGAGGTGGTTGGGGCTCTATCCCTGGAGGCATTCAAGGGTTGACAAGGCTCTGAGCAAGCTGCTCTCGTTGAGGATGTCCCTGCTCTCAGTAGGGGGTTGGAGTAGATGACCACTGGAGATCTCTTCCAACCCAGACATTTCTAGGATTCTATATTTCTATATTTAAGGAGATTTCTGTCTAACTTGCTTTGGGTATACTGTGCTTTATGTGGTATCCCTTTACAAAAGTTCCATAACATGCAATGTGACAGCATTAGAAGTTGGCTCATGAGGATGATAAAGTTCAAATGTACGCTGTAGCAGAAGTTTGTCTTCAGCCTTCTGTACGCTATGTGAAAAATGGGAGCATGTGATAACAGACTGCAAAGTTAAGGCTGAGAAATTAATTTACAGGTTACAAAACTCACTGCCACATTTACAGTTCCTTGCCTATAAAAAGGGAATAAATTATGTTAAGTTTCATTTGTTAATGTTTATTTTCTTTTAATGATTTAAAGACAACAAATATTACCACCATAGAAAATTTTCAAAATGCATCATTTTTCCTTTCAACCAGAACCAGAAACCTCTCAAAACAAACACATCAGCATGAATTTTCTTTTTAAGATGGGAAGAGTCTAAGTTTTGAATGTGGATTTTTTTTTTTCTCTACGATGGAAGTAATCTATGATTTTTATGCCAAATTTTAAATTAGAACATCTTTTGTACCTGAGCTATAACACCATGTTTTAACAGAAATTATCACAGAGACCAGTGTATAGTAGCAGCTACGAGTATATCAATAATAAATACATCTTGGTACTATGTAATAAATTTATTACAGCAGCTTTAATCTATTAGTGAACTTTGAGCTCAACATTTTTGCTGGTGCATATTCTGGACTCATGCTCTTCTTTGCTCATAATACAAAAATTCAAAATGGAGGCTGTAAACACAAAATTAATTGATTATGAATATAAATATTTAACTAATAGGAAAGGGTTTAATTCTAAAGATTTATGATGGAGAGGTGAAATGGATTGCTATAAGAACAGGCATTACTATGGCAGGAGATTTGTTTTTATTTGCTATTGCTAGCATTGATTTTCCATAAAAGTAAAGGTTGATTTTATTGCTTGCATTAGTCTTCTGGAAACATGGTTAGTTTAAACACAAATTACTTTTAATGAACGAGACTGTTAAATATCCATGAAAAAATGTTAGAGAATAAACCTATACAATTACCTCACATTTTACCCCTGACCATCATTACATCCTATGGCATTTTAACTCTGTAACACAAAAAGTTAGGTTTACCAGAATTTTTTTTTTTTTTCCAAAAAGTCTAATCAAGCCAGTAAATACTCAGTTTGTGTTTGAGCTCAAATATTGCCTAGAATTCACAAAGAAAGATTTACACTTAGCAAATCTTGCAAGTCTCAAAAAAGCCCCAAAATAACCAACCCAACCAACCAAACCAAACCAAATGATGCTGGAAGTCTGGAAATGCATTTATTTACAACTACAACTTCACACAGTTACTAAAAGTCACTTCTTCATATCAGACAAGTCAGTGATGATCAAAAGCATTCATTTATTGAGAAAAAAGGAGGACCATGAGAGGACTTTCCACAAAACAGCATCCTCTAGGGCTCACAGTTCCAGCAGGCACTCTCAAAGTTCACTTTTCTACATCTTATAGGAGCATCAGTGCTCCTCTGTATCACTCAATATTTTGTAGGATGAACATGACTTAATAATAACCCAGCTTCAGTAAGTGTTCCACTTCTGATGCCTGGTAAATGGACAGTACACTCTGACAGCATCTGGAAGGAAGTCCTGACAGAAAAAAGCCTCTTACCTGAGATTTCACGTTGCAGTGTTACAGGACATATCAACACTTAACAGTTGAGCAGCAACATAAACAAAACCAGCCCCATCAGCTGTATGAACAGATGTACAAATAACCCCTCACCTTTAGGAGTAAAATACAATTATTTATGAAACTTTCAAAACTTCCCACGTGTGCCGTGACTTCCCATACTGTTTTTCTTGTAAAGTGTTCATAAGTAGCTTAAGTCTATCCAATAGATAGAGCTGGTCTCATTGGAATCATGTTATGGTGCTAAACAAAGGTCAAGATGAGATTTTTGGAATATTTCTTTTTTGGATAGAAAATTCCTGTACATTTTTTTCCATGTTTTCACAGTTGAGCATGCTAACATTCATGAAGTGATCCACTTTTTAGAAATACAAGTTATTCTTATTGACAAAGGGAACTATTTTTGAATAGTATATTCAGGAGAGAAGTCAATAATAGCAGCAAATATTTGGTCATACAAAGTATGTAAGGGTAGCAAGGGTGGAGCACTCTAAAATTTAAACATGGCACACATCCTTCATAGCCACTTGTCTCAGCCATGAAATCACAGGCACCCCACTATTCATCCTTCTGGATGAAATGCAACACCTAGTGCTTTAAGGTTGCTTTCTATTCTTAAGGAAAACATCAAAAGACTTTGTGGTTGAATTTATGCATCTACAATTAAGGGCTCAGGTATCATATTGATGAGCAGGGTATAAATAGATTGATGCATCACTTTAATGAAGATTCCTAATGCTATTTTATGGTGAAATAAGTCTGGATTTCCCTGACTTTGAATGCTGAATTCAAAAAAAAAAAAAAATACAGTTCATAGAAGTAAATGAAAGATGAGATAATTTTAAACACCCAGTGAACTGAGACAGATACAGTGTTTTTCAAGTCTCATTTTAAGCTGTATTATTTACCACAGAATCATTACAATCTATCATGTGCTGCCATATAGACACACTAAATCCATACTCTAGTTCCTTGTGATTTTTTTTAGATGATTGCTTATATATAGTAGCTACTTTTTAGGCAAAAATAATTCATGTGAACATTTTTCCTCATGTTTAGAGAACGTGACTGAGTTTAAAATATAGGCACTAAAAGAAAGGTAATGCTAATACAAAGATATTATTAGGAGTGATGAAATATTACCATAGTAATTCCATTAGTTTTACAGATTCTTCACTGTATTTCTCACCAAAGTCATGTAGATCCCTTTCATTAATACTTGTTTTCCTTTGTTTATTTATTGTTTGTACTGCAGCAAGCCCAATAGTGATCCAACACTGGATGTGCTATGTAGAAAATTTTCCTAGGGCTGGAAATCCATAGCTCATCTTCTGTCTGCCCTTGAGAAGCTTTACACTTGCCCTTACCTACCCACAGATGTTTCCAGGATAAGCAGCTGTGGGTGCTGGTGACAGAAACCCATTTGCAGTTCCACTGCCATTCACAAGAAACAAAAAATGATGTCACCTGCATATACAACCGATATTGACATTAAAATGCATAGTGGAGATGAGGGGAGGGGAAGGGAAGAGACAAATCTTTGCATGTGAGGCATTGGTTCATACAAATGAAAAGAATAAAAAAGGTGGCAAATGCGACAGCCCTGAAGGTTTGTATCCTCAGAAATGTCTCTGCATCACTCAGATAAGCATTGCAAAGCAGCCTCTGTACACAGCTTGACATTCAGGGGGATTTTCCATCAGATTTCCATCTTCCTCTACAGTGCAGATGGTAGAGGGAAAACTTTTCATTAGGGGATAGGGGATCTGAGTGGGAAGCTGCTTAAATTACGCAGAAGTGACATGGACCGTGAGAGGAAAAGAAGTATTTAGATTGGAGAGAGAGGCTTGCCTCCCTGTATTCAAGATCATCACCTAAAAAAGCCTCTGGCATTATGTCCTTAGGCTGAGTCAGCCACTCCTATCAGTCATCCAAATTCCAAAGCTGGCTCTCCTGTTTGTCCTTTATTTCCTCAAGCAGTATCTGCAGCAATTCCTGCTGCTGGCATCCACCCTGCTGATACAGGGTTTAGCAGACAATAGCTGTTACCCGTGTTTTCAGCTCACCTCTGAGAAGGAGCTCTCTAATGAAATGCCTGGACTGCAATACTAAAATACTAGCCACTGTGGGTTAGGGTTGGTTTTCTTGTTTGTTTGTTGTTGGGGTTTTTGTTGTGGGTTATTCTTAAAAAAAAAAAATCAAAACAACACTACAGCCCATGAGTAGCTTGAGGAGATTTGAAGTTTCATTACCTGCTTTCCAGGAGTGTACCAGGTTACAGAATACTTTGAAAATTAGCCACTTGCCATTCTCTTTACTAAAAATGAACCAAGGAACTGAGGAGGGAAGAAATTTAAAGTTCCTCTCGGTATTTGCAAGAAAGTAACTTTTTACAAAGGTATGTCTGTTGGGTCCTGATCTGTAGTAAAGGTTTTGTCAAATTTTATAACAGCATCCTTGGAGAACACAGAGGGGACAAAAAAGTGGTGATTAGTTTTAGGCTGATCAAGATGTTGGAAGCACTGGAAGCACTTCCTGTAGTGAAGGCATATCAGAGTTGGCCAAGCCAGAAGTTGGGCAGCACATATTTATTCTGATTAAGCCCTTTGGATGGAATTTTTTTTTTAAAAAAAAAAAAAAAAAAAAAAAAAGGCAAGCTTGTCCTAATCTAATCTACTGTAAGGCAAAAGACATTCACCCTTCCAGGAAAAAAACCCTAATTGATCCTAAACTATTTACCTAAACTAGGTCATCTGAACTGCCTTTGGGATTTATAGTTGGGAACTTGTCTCTCCCTAGTGATTAGAAAAGATGCCTAAATTGCTAACTTGCTCAATGCCTAGCATGATGCCTAAAATTCAGATAGATCAACTTATATGATCTAAATGACACATTAAGGTTCCAGCATGTAATATTCTAATCATCTTAAAGCAAATGTTCACTTCTATGATTTTTTTTTTTTTTTAATTTTGAGAAGAATAGAAACTCCCACTTTTGATATGTCAAATGAATTGGCACTTCACAGTCCTGCTATAGAGAAAAAATAATAATTGTATTTGTTCCAAGACATCAGTTGCAGAAGGCTACTGTTTTCATAATAAACAAAAGAAGAAAGGGAAATAATTTACATCAACAGTATAATCTAACCCATTACCTGACCCTTGTTTAGGACAATAAATTTGTACATGGGTAAACTTTTAAACACCAATAGAAAATGAGCTACCAAAAATAAAGAACCTACCAGACATGTTCATAATATTTGACATTTCCTTTAAAGCCTGCGTTGCAGTGGTAATGAAAGCTGTTTCAGCATTTGGTAGTATCATATTTTTAATAGGTTTTTTTAAATACCACAATTCCAGAATATGAGCTCTATTTGATGTACAAAATCTTTTATTTGCAGAGAGGTTTCAGATTTCTTATTTGAAATTCTAGGAAAGTACATATTATGGACCCATTACATGATCTCATCTGAAACTTTGTAAGTTACCTCTATCAGGGTATTTATTTATTTATTTATTGGTATGTGTTTGGGAGATTATTTATTAAAGTATGCAAGCCAAATTGGTCCTATGGTCTAACTACACTTGTTTGCAGTATTGTCAATTGCTATGTGCATAAAAGAAAACATCAGATATCTTATTTATTATCCTTATGATCTGTCCCTAGTGTCACAGTTTAGGGTCAGGGTGGCCCCTTAGACCCATAACAGATGCTCTCTGTTAACCCCCCTCCCTACCCACAGGGGAAGAGAAAGGGAATAAGGGAGAGAGACTCAGTGATTAGAAAAGGAAACCAGAACAGCTTGAATGGAAATGAAAATAATAATAAAAATGGAATATATACAAATAGATACAAAACCAGTATCAAACCCAACCCCCCTGCTGGTAATCACATCACTGTCACCACTGATGCTGTGGAGCAGGCACTGGGGCAGTCCCAGCCTGAGCCCCGCAGCAGACGGGAGCTGTGTTCAGGAGCTGGATCCTGGTACCAGGTTCAGGAACACACCGACTGGGATCAAAGGCAGAACAGGCAGAGTCCTCCCGGATGCTCCAAGGAAGGAACAGAAACAGGACCTGAGCCAAGCCAAGCAAAGCTGGCAAAGCTGCCCAAGAGGGGAGAAGAGCCCGGGAGCCCCTAGAGAGAGCTATAGACCTTCCAGATCCCTCAGCTTTGTACCAAATATGACATATATGGGATGGAATCCCTCGTTGGTCAGTTTGGGGTCACCTGTCCTCGCTCCTCCCTGCAGGTGCAGCCTTTCCCTTTCCTGCACCCCCCAACGTGGCACACAGGATCCGGCAGTGGCCTTGCTCTGCACACCAACCCTTGGCAGTAACTCTGCCCATGGGGTGTTATCAGTGCCAGCAGCAGACACTGCCTGGGAAACCAGGCTGCTGACTGCAGACAGTGCAGTTGGTTAGAAGAGCTGAGATGAAAAGTCAAATCTCTGAACAGAATTAGTTCTGTTCTCCCTTAAACCAGGACATCTGTCTTTCTCCTTGTAGTGCCATTGTCTTGGAAACTCTTTAAAGCAGGCCACTGAAACTGCATTTCAGATTACATCTTTGTTCTATGCACGCAAATACATAGGACATAAGAAGAAAGATGTTATGTATTGGTAATTGTCACCTGCTCACTGTAGAAGTGTGGCAGAGCCCATAGCCAGCTGAGTCCGACTTTTCAATAGAAAACAGTAACTTGCTCTGGAGTATTTCATGACAGCTGATTGATACATGATCATTTTTCAATGGTGCTTTGCAACTTTAAGGGAATGTTCCATTTCCTTCAGACTCCACTTTAGCTGAGATACCAGTCAAAAAAACTGAATACCTCTTAGTGCTGGGGTGTTCTGCAGCTCCCCTGTTTTTGTAGGAAGGTAGGTCTAACCTTGCCAAAATGCATGTGCTTCTGGAATAGAATATCAAAATAGCTTTGTTTCTTCTTGAACCTAATATTCTGTGTTGGCTTACTGCATTCACACTATTCCTACAAAACATATTGTTCCTTTTGAGAAGCTTAAAGTGCTGCATGCCATGAAAAAAAGTTTTTTTTTTTTCTTTTTTCCTTTAAAGTTGATTTCAGTCTTCTGTGTAGTTTACTACAAAGGACTTTAAATCTATCTTTACTGGTTCCATGCAGCTTCGGTTTTGTTTCCAGTAGCAACTCTTATATGCAATGCTTTACAGAAAACAGACAAAATCCTGTGAAGTGTTTTCCTGGTTTGAGTGAAAACAGAGCTGGTTCTGTACAGTGATTTGACTTTTCAGCTCAGTTCTAACTAAGCTGCCCTGTCTGAAGTCAGCAGCCTGTTTTCACAGGCAATGTCTGCTACTGGCAGACTGGAAGAAACAAGGGCTGTTGTGCAGCCATTATTGCCTGCAGCTTACTGGCTGCATCATAGAATCCTAGAAATGTATGGGTTGGAAGGGACCTTTAGAGGTCATCCAACCACCCTGCTGAGAGCAGGGACATCCTCAACTAGAGCAGCTTGCTCAGAGCTCTGTCAAGCCCCACCTTGAATGTCTCCA
>JANHGN010015531.1:0-56242 GCA_024605025.1 Megaceryle maxima
GGCGGCGGCGGCTCCCCGGGGGCGGCGGGGCCCCATGGCCGGCGCGGCTCGGCCCCGGCCGCCGGGCAGCGCGGAGAAGCGGTGAGCCCGGCCCCACGGAGCCCCGGAGCGGGGGCCAGCGGCTCTCGGTGCGCGGCCGGCGGAGGCTATGCGCGGGGCATGATGATGATCGACACTCAGGTGAGTTGTGCGGGTCGCCCAGCGGCTTTGTCTCCCCCGGAGCACTTTCGTGGTGCTTTCTCCCCACGCTGCATCCCTCCGAACTCCGGTGCGTAGCTGCGGCTCGCTCCCCTTCAGCGCCCCGGCTGGACGGGGCTCCCGGGCGACTAATGCGTGTGCGGTGCCGGGGAGCGGGGTGGGCTCTGGCGGTGGTTTCCTGGGGGTCTGTAGCTGTAGGTGCCGGTCCCTTGCTGCCTGACGGCGTTGGGGGACACTGCGTGTCAACAGCCCAGACCCCTGATCTGCAGCGTGAGCTTTGGCACAGGAGCAGCCTTTACCGGGGGGGGGGAATGTTTTTATTTTGCTTTTAATCTGCGTAACGGATAAGTGAGGCCAGTGGAAGTGGGGATGAAGGACTGCGACCCGAAAGCAAGATAGTCTGGGACAGGGTCTGGCTGCCGGTGCAGGGCGATGCTGCAGCTGTTGGTGAGCTGTGCTGCCGCTGGCAGGCTGCGAAGCTGCTGCGTGCGGTGCCAGAGAGCCAGGGCTGCGGCTCTACAGGCACCTCATAGGCCAGGTGGCACCAGGAGGTCCCTTGTCTCTGCCTGGTGTGCTTAAGCTAAATCAAACCGAGATCGCTAAAAGCTCTGCACTCAGAAACCCACTGTTGCTTTTGGGGCAGGGGAGGATGAAGCAAAGGCATGAAACATGGGGGTCTCATCAGAATGTGGGTCTGTGTTTGGTGTTGATGCTTCTCTGACTTTATACTTTATATTCCCCTTCTTATGATCCCCTCCTGACCCTAGCCCTGAGAAGGGAAGGAGGGGGGTCTGTGCTGCTGCCCTTGTGGGGGTGGTGGGAAGGTAAGTGGGCAGCAATGGTTCCTGGGAGCCTAAGGATGAATGAAGGGAAGGGCTGATGCAGTGATGGAAAAGTGGGCTGGGATCCATTTGTGGACTGGAAAATATGCATGCCAGAGCCACCTCCTGTATCTAGTGAGTCCACTTGGTCTGGGCCTTGCTTGCCACAATCCAACCCTGTAAGCAAAGGCTAAATTAGCTCTGTTGGGGGGTAAGTGTGTGAGGCAGGAGCAAGTGCCAGCATGCATGTGTGCTGGATTGTGGCACATCCCTTTGGAAAAAGGGATTAACAACCAAAATACTGGGGTTTGGATTCTGAGCCTGCCAAGGGTTGAGAACAAGAGTACTCTGTCACCATGGCTGTGACTGGGGAGAATAATCTTGCTGGGAGATCCAGAAAATTATAGGTGTAAAACTGTCTAGAAAAAGATGTGCAGAGCTTGGTCTCCCTTCCATCTTGGGGGATGCATGTTGGGTTCCTATGGAGTACATTGTATTAAGGTCTCAACTTTAGCCTTCCCATCCCATTTATACTTACCCCCATTTATATAGGGGTAAACTGAAGCACGTGGAGGTTGTTACAAGCTGAGGATCCTGCGTGGTGGGTGCTACCGTAGAGAGCACAGGTTAGGAGTCCTGTTTCCACTTGTATGTCCTCCATGAAGAGGATCAGCCACTTTGCTGTTTAAGGGGTGCAATTCATCGAAGTCCTGTCATTTGTGACTACCAGCTAAGAGGAATTTCCAGCTGCAGCCGCACCCTGTGTGTTCCTATGGCTGGACAGCTACATTTTTCATGCCTCGTAAATGTTTCTCTCCCTGGTTGCTAAGGGAAAGACCCACACAAACAACTGGGAAAACTGAGTGTTGCAAAGTAAATAAGCTGAGCAAACAAGGAGGGTTTTTTTCATCTTCGATCTAATTGCAGGTGTGTTGTTCAGGGTGTCATGACATGTGAAAGCAAAGGTTCGTGGGCAAGGGTGAATTTCATCCTTTAAAACCGAAACCTGCATGGTAACTGGGTCAGAAGGTGGCTTCCATCCTGAACCAAGCTCCCAGAGCTTCAGACTCATCCCCTCTCTCCCTTACTGGCCATTTGGGCTGGAGGAGGGAGCAGATGGACGAGCAGTGTTGGGGCTGGCTGAGGGCAGGACACAGTGTGCCTGAGCGCAGGCAAGCAGGGCTGGCACCGAGCTGCTTTTTGCGTCTCTCTCTGTCATCTGCTCTGAAGCAGAGAAGGGAGCTGTGTCTGAAGTGACTCCCATGGCCAGGAGTTAACTCTCGTTGGGGCTTTGCTGTGGGTAGGAGGGAGAGTTGGCAACAAGTGATGGCAAGCGAGAGTCCAGCTGGCAGCAGGGTCTGGGAGGAAGCGGGTGGAGAGATGCAAAGTCCCTCCTCAGTGTGTTCAGCTGCTCCATCTGGAGCTCCCACTCATTCATGTGAGCATGTGCCTGCAGATAGGGCTGATCAGATGTGATCAGGGGATGCAGCGACTGCTGCAGGCACCAGAATAAATCTCTGGGATACTGTAATGATTGATTTGACATCCTGTAGCTCAGTGCACTTTGCTTTGGGGTCAGTTTGCTTTGAGATGACCCTTTCTGTGATGAAAGGAGAGCCTTTTCAGAATTTTGTTCTGGGCACCTTTGGGGTTGCGTTTTTCAGTTCCTCACGGTGTTTTCACTGTGCCATTCTCTTTATGGTGCCTGGCTACTGGACCTTGAGAAGCAGGGGTCCTGATCTTGTGTGGTAATCTTAAAAGCAGTTTGTGCTATCAACACTGGTTTTCCTTCTGATACCTTTCCCATTGCTATAGCAACACGTCTCGCTGAGGAAGCCAGCACACTTTCCAGGTGTTGTATGCAGAGAAACTGCTTCACCTGCCCCAAACTGCAATCACTTGTGGAGCAGGGGTAGTTTAACTGGCAACTGCCCACAGCTGTTGGGGCAGAGAAATGGCTCTGAGCTCCCTGGGGCTGACCCTGCTCTTCCAGGTGCCCCCACTATCTGGGATATCAGGGTGACATGCGGGAGTGCAGGGTATCTAGTGCCAGGATCTGGGATTTCTTTCCAAAGGAGATGCTCAGGGTGGTGTCTGCTAGCTTGCCATGAGTGTTAGGGGCTGTTTGCTTCTTACCTGCTCCCTCTGTCTGTAGAGAGGCTGGAAGATGTGCTTCCCCTGCAGGGTGCTGATGGAGGAGAGGGGTTGCTTGCCTGCTTTTGCCAAGTGAGCTTGCACCTTTCTCCATCTCCTTAATGCACTGCAGTCAGTAAATGGGCTGGGGGACGCAATCTTTTCCTGCCCTGCCTCCCCATCCTGCTGCCCTTTGCTCTTCTGTGCAAACCAGAGGCTGTACCCTGTTGTTCAGCTGTGGGCGGCCCTCAGGACTGCTGAAGGGTTGCCTTCCTGCTGCAGGGATGCTGGCTGCTGCCTGTCTTCCCAGTGTGGTGCTGGTTGGGGATGCGTTTTGCATATTGGTATGACCAGTGAGAGCTCTGTAAGCCTGTGCGAATGCCCTCTGTGGGCAGACCGTGGGCTGTCGGGCCGCTCGGGGCCAAGCGGGGCTGTGCAGCAGATGGCACTGTTGTTTTCCCGATGAGTTACTGGGTTTTGCCTTCATCGGTGCTGAAAAGGGTCAGTGGTGACAGGAGCCAGGACATGGTAGGCGCCTGGCTCTTTTGGAAAGAGTCGTGCACACCAAGCTGGGCTTCGCTGCAGGAAACCGATCTGCTCAGTGGAGCTTGGTGTTTGCATCTTGCTAACCAAGGAGGAGCTATTTGGCTTCTTGGTGATGAGTAATGTGAGCCAGCCCCATCCTTGGAGACCCGAGAGTCTCATCTCAAAGCCACCATGGGCCTGCTGCGAGACCTCAGCAAGGCCACGTCAATCACTGTGTCCCTCCTTTAAAAAGAAAGCCCTGATCCACAGCTCCCTTTTGTGCTTGTTCCCACTGTCACCAGTCAACCCATCCCCCAGCTTTCCCTATGCATGGTAAACAACAGGCAGACGCGTGACCTTTTCATCAGCAGCGGCTGGGAGAGGAGCTTTTGCTGCTTTCCAGGCTGCCACATCTGTGGTGATGGTGTTGGTACAGTAGTTAGTGTTTAAATACATGCACAGGGCAGTGTGGTTGAACATGCTCAGTGGCTGCCCCGGGGTCTGGAGCAGCACTGGGTGTTCAGGAGTGGTTGTGGCAGCTGCTGGCAGGCAGCTCTTTGGGTGCTAAGCTGTCTCCCAAATACTCAGTTTGCTCCCAGATATCCAGTTTGCTCTGCCTGGGGCCAGCCCCCAGCTGCTGTGGGATCCTCTGGCAACAGTGGAGTCTCCAGATGTTAGCAGGTTTTGCTGCTGGGGCTGCCTGAGTCTAGCCTGCTTGTGAGGATTCACCCTCACAATCCTGCCTGCAGTGAGGATTCGCCCATCAGTTTTCTTTGGGAATTTGCATTTTAAATGACTTGATTTCTTGGGGACTTTTTGGCTCCCAAGTCACCCTGGGTGTTCCTGTGCATTTGCCCTCGGTCCTTTGCCACCCAGGGCTCTTGGAGCCGGCTCCCTGCGGGTGTCTCTGTGGATATTCATTTTCTCCACTGATTTTTTTTTTTTCTCCTTCAAGTTTTGGCCATGGGTCAAAGACAATGTTTGTAGACATGAGCTGACGTCAAAGGTGTCTTGGTGGTGGCGTGCTGCGGGACCATAGGCTTCCAGGACAGAGTTGCTGCTCCCTCGAGGTCTGGGAGCTCAGCAGGAGTTCATCCACTGCAAAAATTTACAGCCTCATGGTGCTCTCAGGTTCACTGAGCTGCGCTCCTGCACTTGGGGCTGGTGAATGTTGCATGCTCCCTGGAGTAGCTGGAGCTGCAACACCCCGTCCTTCAGCACCCTGCCTGGAGGGAGATTTCAAAGATGGAAGGGTGGAGAGGGGGCTGGGGGGGGATAGGAAGGGGCACAGCGGTGTGCCAGTGGGTGTTTTCCTGCTGCAGCTTGGGGAGGTTGGAGAAGCCCTCATTTGGTCTGTCCTGCTTCTGTGTAGGATCTGGAGAACATCAGAGAGGCTTTAGTTGTAATGCCAGAGCTCTGAGATGTCAAAGCATCCTAGATAAGGCTCCACACCTCCCTGTAGGATCTAGAAAAGAAAAGGAGGAGGGAAGAGAAAATGAGTGAGGTGTATAGCTACTGACTGCTGTAGGCTGACCAGAGCTGCTAGGGGGGAATCTCCTGTGTGACAGGGGATGTGCAGCTGGTGTCCAGGTTGGCGGCACAGCCTATGAGCAGTGCTCTTCCTGGGATGCACAATGTGGCCACGTGAACTTGCTTGCAGCATCCCCGAAGGCTCTGCTGGATGATACAACCCTGAAAGCTCTGTCTGTCTGTCTTGCACCCTTGTGGGTTTCTCAGGACATCCGCTGTTCCTTTTTATCTTTCCTCTGTGCTGTCCCAGTCTGTTTCCCACTCTCTTGCTACAAGCTCCTTGCCTGGCCTGAAGGCAGGAAGCAGACACTGCAAAGGCCACGTTCAGCACCAAAGGAGCCTGCCTGGCTCCATGTGGGCCCTTGGCATGGGATGGGGAGGTCGGGGTCATATCGCAGGGAGGCCCGCAGGCCCCTTTGAGATCTTTGGCAGCCACCCTGCCCTGCTCTTTTGGCCCCATCTGACAGCGGATTTCCCAGCATGTTTCCTGCCCATCCCTCTCGGTGCCGTGCTCCACGGCTCTTCACCTCCCTGGGGAGGAGATGCCACTGGTGTGAAAAACAGCAACAGGCGGCTGGGGTGGCACGACAAGGTCCAGGGTGGGTGGAAACACCCTGGTTAGGGGTGGCTGCTGCTGTGTCTTCTGCTCTGAATGATGGGGAACAGGAATACAGCCCTTGGCCGCTTTCCAGCCCTTCTCCAAGGAGGTTGGGCAGCCCCAGGGGGCTGGCCGGTGGTCAAGTCTGCTGGGAGGGGATGGAGGAGTCTTCCCATGGCAGTGGTGATCAAGATGTGCAAAGGCATTGATTGTGCAGACCCAGAAAGCCACTCCTGCCCAAGCTGTGGGGTGTCTGCGGGGAGGATCTAGTGGGTGCATACTGGGAGGCTGGAGGAGCAGCATGCTGTCCTTTCTCTGGGTGGGTTTTTCCCTGGGAGAAGTCCCACCTTAGCTGCCTTATGGGGAGCACCAGTCTTCTCTTCATACAAACCCTCAGGACTCGTGGTTGTTTAAGGGCCCTGTTTTGCTTGGCAGAGGTTGAAAGTCCCAGCAGGCTTCAAACCCTCCCGTTCAGCATTTCCATGGTGACAGGCAGGCGATTCTGGTGGCTCTGCTGTCCTCGGTGGTGCCAAAATAACAAGGCTGGGGCAAGGGCTATGCCTCAGTGTGGTGGGTTTGCAAGCCAGTGACCCTGCAGTCTTGTCCCAGTATGGGAGAACTGGACACATTCCTCCCCCAGTGCTCATGGAGGGCAGTTTATTTTGCCCCAAGCAGGATGTGCACTAAAAAGAGGAAGAGTTTTGTGTAGGTGAGCTGTGCCCAGCCTCCCGCTCCATCACTATGCATGGCACTGGTGAGGTTGCCTGCAGCAGCGTGTCCTCTTGTCCCCTGACAGCCTGTCCTGTGTCTCTGCATTCCTAACCCGTTGTGAAGAATATTGCAATGCTGTCTGAATAACTAATGGAAGGGAAGGGGAGATGACTCATAAATGTTTCCACAGTCTGGGGAAGGTGGATTTCCCCTGGTGGAAAGGCACTTATCCCCCTCCTGCCACAGTGCAGAGCCTTCTCCTCAGATTAACCCCTGCAGATATCCCAACCGTGACACTGGGAGGGGATCTGGACCTGAGAAGCTTTCAGTCGGGTGAGGCATCAGCCAGGCACTTGCCTTTTGCCTGGTGGCACAGCCCCTCTCGTGGCACTTGGTGGGAGATGTGGGCACAGTAACCCACAGCTGCTCCAGCCTCCATCTGTGTGGTCAGCAGTGTTTCCTCAGAGCTCACCAGAGCGCGAAGGTTTCTCGCCCTTGTACAGAAATGCAGCGTGGCTCTGGGGTACCTGGGGCCAGGTGGGAAACGGGGATTTTTACATCCTCTGCAAGCTTGATTTTGTTGCATTTTTATTTTATTTTTAAACTGGCTGTTGTTGTAAACTAAGGGGGAAGCATGCAATCTTGAAATGTTTTGCAAATAGAAGTAGTCTGAAATATATCCTTTCTCCTTAGAAAGTCAGGATGAAATTCACATTCTTCCATGAAATGTTTGTATATTTTGGCCGAAGCAGCACCTCTGTTGTTGGGAAACATCCATAAGTACAACCAGGGTGATGATCATAGAACTATAGAATCACAGAATGGTTTGGGTTGGAAGGGACCTTAAAGATCATCCAGTTCCAAACTCCTGCCATGGGCAGGGACACCTCCCACTACACCAGGTTGCTCAAAGTCCCATCCCCATTAGGATGATTGGGAGAGATCAAAGTGCAGTGATACTTGCCAGTGTTTCAGGGACAGAGTCCTGCAAGCTTAGATGTGTGGGCACCATTTTTCTGTGCAAGGCCTCTTAGCTCCTTTGCACTCTGGCTTGTGGCCAAGACACCTGTTTCTTGATAGGTTCCAACATGTCTCTGCAGGGACCACCACTGGCACAGCCCCTGCTGCTGTGGGTGTCAAAGCTCCGCTTTTGGGGGATTCACCCAGCACCTTTCAGAGCTGGGAGCTACACTGGATGGCTCTAACTACTTATACAACTCCCCTTTGCACTGTTCCCAGTGCTGCTTGAAAGGCTGTTTAGTTAATAGGATTATAAAGCTTTCCTGTCGTTAGGCAACGGAAATCAATGGTGGGCCTCCAGGGCTGAATTTCATCCGATCTACAGCGCAGTCACTAGATGGCTGCGCTGGGTGTGCAGTGAGAGACTGGTACGGTGCTGGAGGAGGGATGTACCCTGTGCTGTGCTGGCAGAACCTCCAGCAGACGTGGAGGGTGCTCTCGGTCCACCAGTGCTGGCTGCGTGTTTCTCCGGCTGCAAGAGCCCTGGCCAGTGCAGTGCTTGGGACCACGCGGGGCTGTCAGGATGCTGGTGCAAGCCCTTTAGTGCCACCTCCATGTCCCAAAGCACGTGTTGCTCAGCTCCCACATCTGCTGCTGGGCTGGTGTGGGAAACCCAGGTGTTTTCCCTTTCTCCAGACAAAAATGGTGGCTTGACCTAAAAGCTGAGAGCGGGCACTGCTCTGCAATTCCTGAGGGAGCTTCACCTTCCTCTCCACTGTGAGAGAGCGCTTGGAGAGAGCAGGTTGGTAGGATGGCTCGTTCATCTGTGCAATGCAGAGTGAGCCCACAGCTCAGCCTTCCCAAAACACAGAAGGTCCCCAGCCCCCAAGGGCCTGCAGAGCTGGCAGGGGATGGGGCTGGGGGGCTTGCAGCCCCTACACGACAGTCTGTATGGCTGTGCTGTGCCGGGGCCAGGCCTGGGAAAGCTGAGGTCAGGGAAGGGCCTCTGCACTCTCTGGACTGTGTCTGCCAAAGCTGACAGCATTGGGATTGGGTTGGTCCATCCCTGCTGTGTCCTTGCCCCCCTCACCCTCCCACAAGCTCCAGGCTGCCTCTCCTGCTCTGATCTGGGTCTGTGTCTCTTGGGAGAGGTCAGCAAATGGCATCGACTCCCCTGGCAGCCAAGGAAGTGATGTTGAGCCCTTCCCAGGGCTTGGGGAGCAGCTGAATGGGAGCACTGAAGGAAACTTCTAGGAAAGTCAACCTGCCTCAGGAATCTGGCCATGCCACAAGTGTTTCCCATCCCCATGGTTAACAGGAGGTGGTGGAGAGAGGACTGCATGTGGTGGAAACTTCTTTAAAACTCCTAGCCTGCAAAGCAAGCCTGGAGAGAGAGGACTGGGAGAGCCCTTAGCTTTGTGTGTAGAGCTGGAAACCTCCTCTTATCTCTCTGAGCCTGTGGCTTGTTGTCTGCCAAGTGACACGGAGCAGTGATGAGGACCTGCAGATAACCTCTTGGACACATGTTATGTACACTAAAGTATGTATGAGGAGCTGAGACGGTTTTAGACTCCATGGCGCAGCGCCCTGCAGATGTGAGCAGGCTCCAGGGATGGGGTGATGGGAGTCTCCTTTGGGTTTAACCTTCAGCTAAGCCCTGGAAAATATGCTGAAGGGAACACCCCTGCCCGGTGCTGGAGGCTTGGCCAAGTGGGTGAATTATTGGATGCTCTGTCTTTGGTGAATGCTCCAGGTAGTGTTGTGCTGCTCGTGACTTCTGTGTGCCCCTTGTTTGTGTGCAGGCTGGATCCTGCAGACGTGCCCGGAGAGGTGCCCTGGCCTGGCTGCCAGCCTGGTCTCTTGCTGCAGACTGCTGCTGCTCTGACCTGGTTGGCAGGTGGAATAAACCCTTGCAGAGAAGTTATAATTGGTGACAGCGGGGATTGTCATGGCTTGTGGTACCCTTAGCTCTCTGTTTCCCCCGGCACCTTTGTCTTTTCCAGCAAATTTGTTGTTTGCAATGGGAAGCTCTTGGTTGTGCTGCTGGGACAGTGTGGGGACAGCTGAGCTGTGCCCTGTGCTGTGCCCACTCAAGTCCCAACGAGGTGGCTGGCCAAGAGGTAGCGGGGCATGATGACATTCGGTTGCTTATTCTTGGCCTTATTCTTTCTTAAATCCATCTGTGCTGGAGTGCTCTGGGCTCCCCTGCTGGGAAGATGTTTTGAGAGATGATGAGGCTTTTCCTTGTTATTCAAGCTGGTAGGGAACAGCTGTGATGGGCACGAGGCAGTTTGTGGCATCCTCCCACACTAATACCTCTGCAGCCCCCAGTTCCTAAGCCTGCCACGTACGCCCAGCCTGGGAAGTTGGGCACCTCTGCATCCATATGGTCCCAAAACATGCAGACCTTGTGCCTGGGATTTTCCTTCCTGAGAGCTCTGTCCAGGTCACTGGCAGCACAGAATGGCTGCACCTGGTAGTACAGGTAGTACCTGTGGTGGTGCTTAGGGCATGAGGGAGTGGGAAGCTGCTTTGTGATGTCTGCCCAGGTACAGTGGCTGGTGGCATCATGGCTGGAGTAGCAGCTGGCCCTTCTAGAGCAGCTCTGCCCACTCTGGACTCCACACCCGTGAGCACCTGGGAGCTGCTGCATTAGTGTCCCCAGGCTGGGCTCTGTCTCTGGGGGGAGGGTGGTTGAAGAAACTCAATAAACTGTTGCCATGACAGCCTTGAGCTCAGCTCCTTCCTGATGCTGTACCCACTGTGACAGCTCGATATCACCAGCTCCCATGGGACTGATGTCAACAGGATAAAGTGCTTTCAGCACGGGACAAGGCAGCTGGATCGCTGGCAGCAGAGCCCTTTTATCTGCCCTGACAACGCAGGGAAATGGTCTCCCAAGCAAAAAGGAGGCGTGTGGGTACCTGATGGTCCCTTTCCTATGGGGAAGAGTGGTCCTTGGTGGTCTCTGCCTCCTCGTGAGCTGCACCTCTGCTCTCTGTTGCTGCAGTGACCGTCTCCATGGAGACCAGTCCAGCACGGCCACATCATGGGGACCGTGGAGTGGAGGGAGCCATGGGGAAGCATCCCCCATCCCCTCCCCTCCTCCTTACCTCATCCCCACAGGGACACGATGGCTCCCAGGGTGCACTCAGTCCCCAGGGGAGCGTGACAATTGAAATCACTCAAGTGGCAAATGTGTGGAGGAATCCCAAGAAAACTAATTGGTTTTCCCCCCATCTCTTCCCCCCCCACACCCTTTAATGCTTGTTGGCTTTCGCTTTGCATCGGTAATTGCTGCTCTGCACCTATTAAAAGGCCGTCTCGTGCTTCGCACGGGCTTGATTGCAAATTAATTTTGCATACATATCTATTCTGGGGAGCAGGGGAATTTACTCAGCTCGGGATGCTGAATGCCAGATGGGCTTTCCAGAGGCGTGAGGTGCAGCACGGGCTGTGGCCACTACCAGAAGTACCTGAGGGAACAAGGGTGGCTTCTTCAAATAAATCTCTAAAAACAAGGGTGCAGATCCAAATCAGTGAGTGGGGTTTGTTCTCATTTGGGACAAGACAGGCAGATTTCAAATGGCATGTGCAGAAGCACCCATGAGCTTCCATACTGAGGTGCCTTTGGTTTTCCCTGAGAAATAGGCATGCTACCTGCTCGTGGTCTCCTGGAAGTCCCACGGGTCTTCCACCTTCATGTCCGTGCCTGTATCTGCCTCTCTAAATCTACCTGGAGGCTTTCTGTAAATGCCAGGTTTCCTCAGGGGGATGCTGTCAGGTTGGGATTTCTGTGGTTTTGAAAGCAGAGTTCCTCTTTCGATTACTGATAAGTATCAAAGGGGAAGAGCTGTTGGGTTTTTCCATTTGCCTTTCACTCGTCATGCTGTGCTGTTTCCTCTTTGCCTTCCTATCAGCCTCGCACAGTGAAAATAAGCCAGTGGGTTTTATGTTGTTTCTCATCAAGACTGGCGTTCTAGTGCAGGATGCTGTGGTGTTTGGGCTTGCAGACAATACGTGGAGTTGCAATTTCCTTTGAAAAACAAACTCGCCATTGTTATTTCTGTAGAATTTCTTTAATTTTGTGGAAGTCTTTGATGCTTGGCCGCATCAAGCGTCGGAGTCAGCCTTCCTTAGGTGGGTCCTTGTGAGTCACTTGGTGTAAGGAATGACCAAGGTGACAGGAGAGGTTGGTGACTGGTTCATGGAGCATTCCGAATCATAGAATGGTAGGGGTTGGAAGGGACCTCTGGAGATCGAGTCCAACCCCCCTGCCAATGCAGGAACACCTGGGGCATGACACCCAGGAACACATCCAGGCAGGTCTTGAAAGTCTCCAGAGGAGACTCCACAACCTCCCTGGGCAGCTTGTTCCAGGCTCTGTCGCTCTCCCAGTAAAGAAGTTTTTCCTCATGTTGTGGTGGAACTTGATATGCTTCAGCTTGCAACCATTAGCTCTTGTCCTCTCCCAGGGCACCAGTGAAAAGAGATTGGCCCCTTCTACTTGACACCCACCCTTCAGATGCTTGTAAACTTTAATAAGATGCCCTCTCAGGCTTCTCTTTTCCAAGCTAAACAGCCCCAGTTCTCTCAGCCTTTCCTCATAAGAGAGGTGTTCCCGTCCCTTCATCATCTTCATAGTTCTCTGTTGGACTCCCTCTAGTATTTCACTGTCTCTCTTCAACTGAGCAGACCAGAACTGAACACAATACTCCAGATGTTTATGCCATTGCAGCTATGCTGGGTACTAAGATCCTATGCATGAGTTTGTCACTGAAACCTGCATCCACCTATGCAGAGGTTCAGTCATGGTCCATCACTGTGTACCCAAAATGATGTGCTTGCAGGGTAGTGGAGGCTGTTCAGACCTCAGGGAGTGGAGGATGCACTTCCCAATGAAGGAGTTGACCTCTCCCTGGGGCAGCAGTACAGCAGTCGGGAGCAGGATGCATCCGGTATAGGGATCACAGTTTATTTGCCCTGCAGTTGCTCTGTTCCTGCCAAGACTGTTACTGGAAAACAGTGTTTTTCCAGTAATGGTTGCTAAGCAGTCAAGTCTCATGATGGGCTTTATCTACTCGGCTGGATCTGCAGGAAACAATAAAGCTCCAGTGCAAAATTAAATGGGGAAAAATTGGTGGCTGTACTGGGGCTTCCCTGTCTGCCAGAAGTGGCCACTGGGGTAAGGAGATACCAGGGGTGGATTTCTCCTCCAGTCCTCTCAGGGCTTCCCTGCTCCTTGGGCTGGCATGTGCTGCAGTTGGGCTCTGGTGGTGAGATGTTCCTGTGCTTGTGGGGATGGCTCTTCTGTGGCCAGTGCAGTGGTACACTTGAGGTGCTCAGCTGATGTTGGAGGATCTGGGATCGCTGCAGGGTTTCCACTCGTGTCAGCCAGACAACAGGAGGAGGAGGAGTAGGATGAGGCTGTCATTCAAAAGTCTGTGTAGGATCATCCTGTCTGGGCTGATACCGGAAGAATCTTTGCCTTGTACTTCTGCTGAAAATCTCCCAATGGGAAATTGTCCAAAACCACTTTGCCAGTTCCCATTGAAGGACCGTTTTGTTGCCCAGTTATGCAGGTGTCTGGGGAGAGTGGTGGGTGGACACGGGTGAGCTGGCCCCTGGTGAGGAGGGGAACACATCGCTCTCTCTGGGACTATACAAATGCCCACAACATCTGGCTGCTTCACTTTGGCTGAAGTCTTTTACACACAGCGGCTCTCGTATCCCATCAGCCCCCACACACTGCATGTTGCTGGTGGCCTGAGACAGTTCTTCAGAGCGGCTGTTCTTTGATCCAACTGCTGATGCTGCTGCTCTGCCTGGCAGCTCTCCTGGGACTCTGCACTTGTAGCTCTTCTTTCCTTCAGAGTCTGCCTGTGTGACCCTGCAGACCTGGGCACCAGCAGATGATGGGACTTCTGCACCTTCACACCACCTTTGCCGAGATTCCTGTTCCTATGGGAAAGATTAGCCACTGAACAGGATAAGTGGCTTCCTGGGAATGGTGGCCCTTGTAGACTGTGGCACTTAAGCATGAAATGTGTCCTTCTCGGGATGCTCGTGCAGTCACTCGGGCCCATTGGAAGGTGTACTCCCAGCTGACCAAGCCCAGCTTGTTACTGGAAAGTTGTTATTGGAAAGCTGTGTTATGGCAACCTGTTTGTTGTGGAGAGGTGAGTAACGTGAGCTGGGGTTTGAATCACCTCTCCTGGAACCAGAGGTGTAGGTACTGCCCGTGCTGGTGGCGAATGTTGTTGCTGGTGACTGCAGAGTGGAACGTGGGGCTGTCCTCCATGGGAGCACCCTATGTATTGAGTCACCCAGACATTGTGTACGCAGAGGGACAGTGACTGGCTGTGACAGGGTGTTTCCTGGGCTGTGGCACTACCTCTATGCCGTGAAAAGAATCAGTTGCCAAAATGCTGTCAGACAGAAGGTAGGAGATGGCCCTGGAAATGCTGCTCTGTCCGTGTGCTGTAGCCGTGATGTCCCCTCTCTCCTTCCCTGCCAAGCCATCCTGGGGCTGCTGTGGTGCCACCCTCTGCGCCCTGTGCTGCTGCTCATCTTGGCGATACGGTGGTTGAAGGTCCTGTCTGATTGCCAGTTAAAACTTATTTATAGTGGGTTTATCCCTCTCTGGTCTTATTCCAGGCTTGTCTATTAGCTCCCATTCCCACAGTGTCTAAGCTCTGGTTTTCTCACTTGTGTTTCCCTGGGAACTACAGGCTGGACCCCGCTTCAGTCCCGTGTTCCCCCCCAGCACGTTGGGAAGTTGTCCAGCTCTGACTGCGAGCAGCACAAAGGGTCCATGTGCACGTGAGACCCGTCTAACCCCAGCGCCTCGGCCGGCTCTGGCTCCTGTGCAATGACTCAGCCCAGCGGGGGAGGCCAGGAGGGAGCGGGGCTGGTGCTGGCTGGGTGCTGAGCAGGGCTCGCCAAGCCCAGCTTACCTAACGCCACAGGAATGCCCGGCTCAGCAGGGCTCCTCAGCTCAATTCTGCTCTGAAACCCAGGCTGGGCTTGTGGCCTTGGGAAAGCCAGGACATGGCTGCACCATCCCAGACCTTTGCCCTGCACACGGTGAGGGTCCTGCTGGTGCCCACGGTTGTGGGAAACCACCCAAAACCATCTGCCAGGGACAGGGTCTGTCCACCCTGTTGATGTCATCTGTGTGGGTCCAGAGAAAGGGCAGCTGCAAGGATGTGAACTCCTGTTTGTTTGAGGGCAGTGGGGACTTTTTATTGACATGGCCCCTCTCTTGGGTGCTTAGCTATCTCACTCTCCTCACTGGGTGCAGCTCAATGAACCCACCAAACTGCTTCTCTCCTCTATTGCTGCCCTCCCTGGAGAAAGACTCCTGGGGGTTTTTGCCCAGTTATTAAGCCTGGTCTGTGCAGCTAATGAGGGGGAGAAGGTGGCTCATGGACTTAGCCCCAGGTTAACTCTTGTTTTAACATCTGTGTGATACGTGTATGCAGGCAGCATATATATTGACTCTCCCATCCTACTGCTACTCTTGGTGCAAATACTGCAGGAAGATGCTCTTAGTAGCAAAGCCAGCCCATTTTGTGCCACGGTCCCTTCAGCAAATCTCCATTTTGGAGTCCCAGGCTCTCTCTGGTGGAAAGAGCGGCCGGTGCCATTCTCACCTGGGCTAAACTTTCCACACAGAATTGACCTGCAAACAAAATGATTGCCAATATTCCCTGTCTTTTAGTGCCACACTGCATTTTCAGTGCCATAGGGTTCCCAGGCGCTCTCTGGATGTGAATTATTTAAGCCTCACTGTGGTCCGTGGTCCTTGGAGTACAGGAAGGCTTTGAGCTGAAACTGCCTCTGACAATGGAAAGCAGGGATGGAAGAAGAGAAGGAAAGAAAAGGGTTGGCTCCAACCCAGATCATTCAAGCTCTCTGTCTCACTCCCTCTCGCCCTTCCAGCTCTGCTTGCTCGCCTGCCACAACAGCCAGAGGGAAATGCTGTAGCTGCTGCAGACCCAGCTTGATCATAATCAGAAATCAACAGCAGGCAGGACCTGTTGTGTCTCGGAGACAATGCGCGGGGTTTGCGAGTGCCACGCATGTAGATGAGGCTCAAAACCTCACGCCAGTGCAAAACAGCAGCCGGAGCCAGCACCGGGATTGCCTTGAAAGAAGGGAGAGGCTGGGGGAAGGCAGCGTGCCGTGGCATGCTTGCAAAGGGCTGTTTCACCCACCTCAGGAGCATCGCCGGCTACACACACAGGCGCGCTTGCTCACACACGCGCACACACAGCCTCTTGGTGCAGCTCCTCGCAGCTCTTTGATTTGAAGGAAGGAAATAAGACCTCTTAGAGCAGCAGAAGCAGCAGCTGTTGGCAAGATGTGCTGACAAAATTGAGCAGGGCGAGATCTCCAATCTGTTTTGCTGCCTGGGCTGGACCTGCTCCTGGAAGAGGAGTGGCAGAGGAGAGAAAGAAGAATGAGCAGCACCTCCATCCCCGGGAAGATGGATGCAAAACCTTTGTTCAACGTGCAGAAGGCTCTGGTGCAGCCTGTGCAGATGTGTATGTTGGATATCCCCCTGAGCGTGCAGGATGATGATGTAAGTAGAAGGCAAAGGAGTCGCCAGCCCGTTTTCAGCCTCAGGGTTGGGGTGGGTGTGCAAGGGGCAGAGAGGTGCTGTGACCCCACCCCGGCGCTAGCTGGGGGTGGTGAACTTCTGGCAAAGTTAAAGATGCCAGGAGCTGGCACCGCCTTCAGATGTGACCGTTTCCTCTCTGAAGCGGTGTATTTTGAGGCAGACCATGTCTGGCACTTGCCAAATCCAGGGCACCAAAATGAAAGGAGGAGTTTGGGAGGGAGGGGAAGGGAAGCCTTCTTATGTGGAAAAAAAGACTCGTGTTGTAGCTCAGTGCAAAAGGGTGTGTTTGCTGTGTGCGCGTTGTGGCTCTGCCGCCCTGGGGTGGCTGATGGATGTGAAAACCTGGGAGGCAGTGATCGGCTGCAGAGCTTGACTCTGTCTCAGCACACCTTGGTGGCTGCCCTGCCTGGTCTTGTCATCTGTGCCCCTTCGTTCTGCTTGTGGTGCTGCAGCTACAACCAAGCACAGGGTTTGGTCCATGATGCAAAAATTGGTGTTGGTTGCAGCAGTGAGGTAGAGGTTTCCCGATGCGCTCGGGTCAGGGGGTTCCTGGTGAGGGCTCCCCTTGGCACCTTAACTCTGACCATCGCAGAAATACACAACCTGTGCAAGAGGGAACCCCGTGACAGAGCTACTGGAGAGCCCAGACTAGGGGCAGCCCAAAATAGGGTGGGTGGTGAGCAGTCGGTGTCCTGCCTGTGCGAGGGGCTTGGGTGTGATCCAGGTGCAGTTAAAATTTGAGGTAAAATTGCCTTTGATTTTGGAGCAGGGAAAGCTCTTGCTCTGTGTGTGTTCAGCCTTCACTGCAGGAGCCGTAAATCTGGATTTGTCTTGATGGCAAGCAATTGGTACATCACAGTTAACGTTACCTTCTCTTCTGCATTATCTGTGTGTTTAAAGGGGTGAAATGACAGTATGGAAAGGAGCTTGCTTCCCTGGGAGGAGGGAGGACTTTCCTGCAGGCTGGTGTGTCGGATCTCGGCAGGGGTGGGAAGCCCCAGCTCAGCAGCCTGCAAGTGTCCCTGCAGGGACAGGGGACTTGCAGGGAGCCTTCTATATTTAGAAACACCCCAGGGCTTTGCCAGGATCTACCGTGTTGCTGCACTAATGAGGATACCTGGTGATGGCCACTGCAGAGCTGGTGGGATGTGCTGGGGTGGGAAATGTGTCCTGAAAGCGCAGGTGCCTCCTGCAGCAAGTGTGGGAAGGAGGGAGGGGAGAGCAGCCGGGCACTGGGAGGTGGCTGGAGCAGGGGCTGGAGCGGGTGAACCAGTGGCTGGCTGCTTTATTCTCATTTAGCTTGATTTTTAAGCAGCAATTTTCTCAAGGCTTAGGCCATGCGGTTTCCATTCCTGCTCAGCAGTGCAATCTGGCGCTGGATTTCCCTGCAGCCCCGTGGTGCAGCGCAGGGGATCCTCAGGGTTTGCCCGACCCGTGTGGAGGTTTCCCTCCCTGTGGAGAGGGAAGCCTGAACTGGAGACCAGTGCTCACCTGGGCTGGCACAGGGGGATGCCCTGGCTTGGGTTGCTTGGCAATGACCTCTGCTTGATAATCTTATTCCTCCTTTTTTTGCAGGAAAGAAAGATAATTCTTAAGGGGGCTGTGTGCTGTGTTAGAGGGGTGGGGTTTTGTTGGTTGGTTGGTTTTTTAACAATTCCTACTGAGCCTTTGGTGGCTGTTGGGTCACAGCCAGTCCTGGGAACTGTGTCATGGAGAAGCACTGGTCAGTAATCTGGTACACTGGAGTGTCCCCACGACTCGGATCATTGCTGGGGCGTTAGCTCCATTGTGCAGGACAGAAAGGGTTAGAGCTTTTCTGTGGAAACTGGAACTGCCACGAGGTTGGGCTGGGAGCCTGATCTCCAGGATCTCCATTGCCACTGAAACTGAGGCTCTGCACCCTGCAGCCGTGATCACCCATCCCAGCTCTGGGCTCTGCTGGTGCCTCCATCCCCTGTCCTCTCCTGCATTGGGCAGAGTAGGATTGAGACCCCTGGGGTGAGCATTGGCTGGCAGCACCTGTGAACCATTCTCTGACTCTCCATGCGCTCATACCACTGCTTCGAGGCTGAGGACACTCGCTCTGTTTTCCATTCCTGGAAAGTGGGGGTGTAGTGGTTCCCGTGGCCCCGCCGATCTGGCACCTGCCTCTGCTGCAAAGCACCGGCCCCTGGGGAAATGCCAGCGGGGAAGTCCCGAGCAGCATTTCTGTCTGTGGAGCAATGGGGAAACTCCTCTTTCACAGCTGAAAGATTCTCCCCAGCCAGGCAGGGTTTGGTGTCTCACGCCCACCCGTGTGCTGGTACCTGCTCATCTCCCTGCCATTGCTCCTGCCAGTCTGCGTGGGCATGGTGGGGGGAGCTGTGTTGGCATTTCCCCCTTTATTTAAGGACTTTCAGGCTCATGAATTGCCTTTCTTCTTGGAGATGGCACTAGCAGGCTGGGAGGAGTGTAGAGGCTGTGTTATGTGAGGACCTTTGAACGCTTGCACCCAAAAGAAGCGCTACTGAGGGATGAGGATCCTGATATTGACTGAACCAAGGAATGCATTAAGAGGCAGTCTGTAAAACCCTGCTTGCACCATGGTAGGCTGGCCCTGGCCCAGTGCTGTCTTCCAGTCTTCTTGTGAGTGCAGGAGTCTGCAGGAGGCAGGGATGAGAGAAGGTAAAAGAAATCAACTTCCTGGGAAGGGAGTCAGAGGTTTTCTCAGGTCTGTGAGTCTTGGCTGCATCATTCACCTGCCCTTTGCAGAGATGCTCCGGAGTGGCGGGTGCATTGCCACAGTCGCTCCTGTTGGCAGCTGCTTTGTGGCCATGGGAGTATCTGGTCACTGTTGTGCATGCTCCTGCTGAGCCCTGGCGTGCCCTGGTTACTGTCAGGTCTCTGACCTTCCCACAAGGCAAATCCTGCCATCTCTCTGGCCTAGAGCTCCTATGTGTGCAAGATGTGGTGTGGAAATGACCTCAGCAAAGCTCTTCTGCAGGATCCTGTTCATCAGTCTCCATCACGAGTTGGACCATGGCAGTGGGAAGGTGTAGCTTGAAAAATGGGGTTTCCTTGTGCTTCAGATCCATTCACTGCACCCACAACTGACCCTTTTCAGGCTGGGTTTCCACTGTGAGCAGGGTTTTGGCCTTGAAAAGGAACACAGGAGTCAGGCAAAACCCAGATCAGGACACCCAACAAAGACACAAGTCCCTAGCTCAAGCCTTTTCTTTCAGGGCAGCAGCTCTATTGGGTCAACATCTCATGCTCCTTTTTCCAGGAAAACTGCTCTGCCCCAGCAAGGAGCAGGGCTTCTTTGGGGAGCATTTCACCAGCAGGCACTAGACCTTTGGAGGTGATGGAGAGACATGGGCTGCTCGTGCCCATGTTCAGTAGGGGGTCAGCTGGAAGGGAAACATCCCCCCCAGGGTACCCCCAGCGTGGTGGTGTGTGTCAGGCAGAGGAGGCTGTCTTCTGTCTCCTTTGCTAGCTTTCAGTGGCACTCTCAATCCCTCCCTTTCATAATTCAGCCACAACAGTTGCAAAATTTCTCAGGGTGCCTCTCTTGCTATTATGGGTAGGGATTTCCGAAGCTTTGCTAATAAAAGAGCAACAGTTTCTATATCTGGGAAATGGGGAAATCAATGAACGGACTGTTGCAAGTGATCTAACGGCTTTTTGTGGCATCTCGGGCAGTTCCCTCCTAGGATGGAGCTTTAAGGCATGTTGTTCTGTCAGATTAATTGGCAATATCCGTTCTCTGCGAGTGGGAGCCGCAGGCCTGGGAGGGACCAGTGAGCCAATGTCCTGCAGTGGTGGGTGCTGCTGCCCAGGCCCATCTCACACAGTCTCAGTGCATCCCTCCTGTCTGGCGAATTGGTCTGCCCATGGTTGTGCATCCCAGGCTAATGCCTTGCAGCTGCCCCAGCCCAGGGTCATGGTGAAAATGGGAAATGCCCTCTTGTTGAGAATCCAGTACCTGGCAAGTCAGAGGGGACTGCAGCACAGCCTTTGGTCTCTCCCACCACTGCTGTGTTCAAGTTGGACACTGAATGCAGCTCTACAATGATGAGAAAAGAGAAATGATCAGGTGAAATTCTCAGTGTCCTATTTAGGCACTTGGCATCCTCTGGAGCCTGTCCTGGTGGTCTCCCCATCTTTGCCTCCTTCCTTTCTCATCTGTGCCATCCTAATAAATGCAGTAGGTTTGACTTCAAAGTTGTTAGCAAGTATTTTCTGCTCCAGTGGGCTAATTAGTTAAATTGCATTTCACATGCTAATTTATTCCTCTAATATTTTTTTTTTCCCTATGTACTGGAATACAGGAGAAGATAAAAGCTTGGTTTGACCTTAGAGCCAAGCTTGGAGGAGCTAGAGATGGGAACAAACTATTAGTTCCCAGGTTTGCTGTAGGACAGGGTTAGTCCTGGCCACATTTGAGATCTTGTTCAGTTGAGCTTTTAAGTGTTTTAGCTGATTGCAACCTGGGTATCCTGGGTGAAACGTTTTCCTCTGGCACACAGAGGAGAAACTTTCATATCAGCGGTAATGAGCTACTAATTTCCAGCTTTGTTCCCGTCTGCAGCACCGGTATCACCTTGGAGTGCTGCCTAAATGGCAGCTAATTAATCTTTGTGATGGGGAGTGGGTTGGAATGGTGTTGCTTCCCACCCTTCAGCAAGGGGTGATGGGATCTGCTTAGTCAATGGACACCAGAACCAGCCTCAGGATTCAGTCTGGCACTCGAGGGTCATGTCCCTTGAGGCTGAATCCCCAAGGCTGGGATCTGGATGCTTCCCCCATGCTGGGTCCGTGGGGCTCGGCTCCCTCCCAGGGGCTGCACGTGGGGCACAGATGCAGCAGGTGCCTTTGGGTGATGGGTGAGTTGTTGAGCAGGGTGATTTACACAGTATGAAATCCTCGTGTTGTGCTGGTGAACGGTTGCTGGCAGCCAAGCCCTGCTGGGGTTGAGATGCTTGACACCTCCAGCAGTCCCAGCAGCATCCCTCAGTGCAGCTCTGCCAGGCTGCACCCAGCGGGGGTGGAAAGGCTTCATCCGAGAGCCGAGAGGGGCCGGGGACTCGGTGCTTGCTTCAATGTCAGGCTGAAGCCAAGCACTGGGGTGAAGCGATAGCTGCAAACAGCCCCGCAGTGAATCAAACTCTGTCATGTTTATATCAAAGGCTGTTTCTTTTCCACTGCCTGCGTATGGTTGATGTTATCAAGAGGGAGGAGCTGAAAATGAGCGCTGGGACTGTTTCCTGACCACAGTTACAGTCAGAAACAACAAATCCCTCAATCCCTGTTCTTGGCCACACTCTCCTTTTTCCCTCGAGTGAATTGTCACTTGATTTCTTTGGAGAAAAATAGAAATGATGGAAAAGAAGTCACCCAGGTTGAGCACTTATCTCTAAGGACGGAAATTCAGGAGTGCTGTAAGTGTTAGAATTTCTGGGAATTGCCCTGGCAAGGCTCAGGGCTGACCCCATCCAGCACCTTGTGTGCGTGTCTGGTGCAGCTTCAAGCTCATCCGTGGCTCCTGCAGTAGTGCTGTGGGGTCCCGGGGCAGCATGTGTAACCCCTCTGCTGTGTCCCTAACTCTGTGCTGGTTTCACTGGTCCTAGGGAAGGGTATCTTGCCTTACACTGGCTTAAAGGGGTCACCAGCTGCTCCTGCATTTGGTTCACTGATACTAAAGCATCCAGAGTCATCACCTCTGTGGTCATCTACTGAATAAACACGTGAAAATGAGCAGTGGGAGTGCTGGGCCGGTATTATCAGGGTTATGTGAAATAAACAGGCCTGGGTTGATGCAGTCAGGCAGACCAGGGCTGCCAAAATGAAATTAAAACACAGACCTCTGGAGAACTTGACCAGTATCTGACGCAGCTCCCTGGGGTACAACCTGGCTCAAGGGGCTTATCCTGCCCAAGGGTTTGTCATTACAGCCTGTACACTCTTCCTTCGGGGATGTCCTGATTGCAGATTTTGCAATACGTGGTACTTACCAAGTGTCTGTGCTTGAGCCACGCGCAGCCTGCCCGTCAGGCTTGGCCACATCAGTGGGATCTCCAGGAGAGTGCCTTGCATGTGCCTGGGTGCTGGGTGCTCACTGGTGCTCCCCCTGCTGCAGGGACAGGCAGCACCTCACCGACTTTCACTGCTGCCTCGGTGGAGTTACTGGTGCAAGTAAAGCGATGCTAATTCTCTGTGAATTGCACGTGCAGAAGGAGTTGATGTTCCCGGTAATTGTTCAATCAATCTGCTTTCAGTATCTTTTTACAAGTGGCCTGGCTGGGTCTGTGGTTGCTAGCACGAGCTGTGGAGCAGAAACTGCAAAGAAAATTAGGTAAAATGCTGCGTGTTACATCCTGTACTGGTGTAAATCAAGGCAAACCCACGGATTTTTGGCGGTGTTACAGCCTATCCTTATCTAAGCATGTGAATTGGCGCTCAAGGTGACATCCTAGAGCATTTCTCTGTTGCTTTGCTCTTTCTTCCCATCATTTAGCACCAGCTTCTCCCTCTGGAATCTGAGGGCAACCTAAGAGCCTGCTCCTCTTACAGCTTTTACACGGTAGCCGTATATCTCTGAGGTGCAGGCTCTGCCCCTTGCACTTTCCCTTTCGCAAGTGAAATGGGATCTCTTCTCTGTGCTTTCGGCTCTCATTTTTCATCCCGATGATACCATAGGGACCCTCAAACTCGGCGGAGCATTTTTGGTGGCTCTGGGAGCTGCTGAGGCAGATGCACCGTCAGGTCCTGTTGCCCACGTGCCACAGGCAGAAGTTGGCTCCATTCCTGCAGCCTGGGGCCGGGTACCACCACGGATGGCAGATCAGCAGCAGGCCACAGAGCAGCTGCCTCCTGACGGTTTGATTCGACAAGGGCCCATCAATAAAATTTGCTGTCATCTGTCATTTAGCATTGGGGCTCAGAGAAGTGCCTGCAGAAGCAGCTGTCACAGGAGTGTCCCATGAGGGCTGCTGGTGCCACTCGGTGCCTGCGTGTGCTCAGAGAAGGCAAGGCCGGTTTACTGACTGGTTTGGCACATTATGGGCAACCAAAGGCAGGTTGCAGTGCTCCCTCGGGGTCTTTGCTTTGGCCCTGGCAATCCTGCCCTCCCTGAGCAGAGATCACATGTTGGTAGGTGTGGGTGTCTCTTGGCTGCCTGTATAGACCATCCTCTGCACAGCTTCCCATGTCCTAGAATCATAGAATTGTCAGGGTTGGAAGGGACCTTAAAGATCATCCAGTTCCAACCCCCTTGCCAAGGGCAGGGACACCTCCCACTAGAGCAGGTTGCTCAGAGCCCCATCCAGCTTGGCCTTAAAAGCTTCCAGGGATGGGTCTTCCACCATCTCTGGGCAATGTGTTCCAGTGTCTCACCACCCTCATGGTGGTGGGGTGTGGTGGACCCAGGGACAATGCTGTCATCAATACAGCCACTGCACTTGGCCTGTGCCAGCTGCAGAGAGGGGGGAATGGAGATTTTACCCCATTCACAGCCACAGATGTGACAGCAGAGTGTGGTTGTAGCCCTGGGCATCTCCCATCCAGGGACTCCATCAGTGCTGGTCCAGCGAGCCCCAGGGCTGTGTTGCCAGCCGAGTGTGGCCATGCTGAAGCAGAGCTGTTCCCTGTGCCTGCCCCACGCAAAAGTAAATGCCTTGAGCTGGCCCCTGCCTACCTTCAGCAGTGGCTGGGGATGCAGGCAGCACTGCTTCTTGCTGACACAAGCTCTGCTCTTGGGGCACGTGGTGTTGCTGAAAGGTCTTCACATCAGCGCACGGCTGCTCCTTGGCCAGCATTGCTGTCTCAGGGCTCTTGGCACCTCTCCAAAGCCACTGGGTGGCTTTAGTGGATCCCCTGCCTCTCCCTGTGCACTGGTGTCCCCATGTATAAGACAGCAGCTTCCTTTTAAGTGTCACCAAGCACAGATAGGCATGGCTGCTGTATTCAGAGCACTGAATTTAGCTGCATGAGCTTCAAATAATGTTATGGGACAACCCTGCCAGGAGCCCTGTCCTGAAGCAGTTTGATTTGGCCACTGCATTGGCTGCCGAGTGCCATTTTGGTGCAAATAGTCTCTTTAGTTTCAGTGTGACGTGCTTGCGAGGTGATAAAACACTACAGCCCCAGCAAGAGTGGACAGCCAGATGCAGCTTGGAGTTGGCTCTGTCTGTTGCAAACCTGGAGTGTTGTCATTGCATCGGTTGAGAATTAACATTGCCAAAAGCATAGACTCCCTCTTGCCCTGAGGAGAGACCTCTCACCAGATCCTCCTGCCTGGTAACGGAGCTGTTTGCTCTGTCATATGGCAGTGCTGTAATGTAGAGGCCAGATGGGCTGGTGGTTTGCTTTGGGCAGAACTTGTGATATTTGGTATTTTTAACTCCTGGTTCCTGGAGTCATGTGCGTGGCATCACGCTCGGTGCCTGGAGCGGGGAGCGTGTTGCTGGCACGGCAGCGTGTGCCCCGGTGGTGTGGTCCAGGGCTGAGGCTTTCAGGTGTTACCTCTGTACATACACTGGTCATGAGCAGTGTCTCAGGTGCTCCTCTTCCTCCGTGCCTCTGTGGTAAGAAACTTCCTCTATTTTAAAGTGAAGTCTTGACTTTATGAACTCCAAGGGATGTTTACATCCAAAGGCTGAGTTGTTGATTTTCTCATGTCATCTGACATGCAGACTCATCTCCTCTGTCCTGTGTCCTTGCTCCTCTTGGCTTGTGCTGGGCTTCTGCCTGGGTACACTGGGCTGTGGCAGCACTTGGTGGCTGGATACCCCAGGTCTTTTCTCCTTCTGGAAGCCTGGGAGTGGGGAATCCCTGATCCCATCCTGCCAACAGCTGCCATCTGCATTTGTAGTTTGGGACTGTTTGCTCCATAGGACAGCTGGCAGGATCAGGCCCTTGACTTGGAGATCTTGAGAAGCTGTTTGGGATGAGCTGTGTGACAGTCTTGGTAGCGTCTGGGTGTGATGGTGGTGACAGGAGAAACAAATGCAGAGCAACCCTCCTGGTAATGCTGGTGGCCTGAGATGAGGGGGCTTGTTCTCCTGTCTGTCAGGAAAGCACCCCAAAAACTCTCCTTAATAACAACCCCTTTCTGCTCATCCTCTTCTTCTCCCTTTAGGTTATGATGTGCATTGCTCGGTGTCTGGGGTTTTTCTTTCATCACAGTACTCTCCCCAGCATTTCTACTTCCCATGCTGGAAACCAAGTACAAGTTAGAAACTGCAACCAAGTGAGGAAGGAGGGGAAATGTGGTTTGTAGTGCCAGCCCCCCAGGCTGACTGACCAGGGCAGCTGGGAGGCACGTCTGGGGGCTCTGGGGAGATGCTGAGGATGGGGGAGGCAGGATGGAGGCAGCTGTTGCAGCCATGCGGGGTCTGGCTGCGTCGTGAGTCGGGGAGTCCCTGCCTGGGGGATCCTTCCTGGGCAGCCCTATGAGCTGGCTGGAGCCTGGAAATGGAGACTAATCCCTTCCCACCCTGCTGTGTGCAGAGCAAGAGGGAATCAAAAGCTGCTGAAAATCCCGGATTTCCCTTTCTATTTGGTGAAGGGATGGGGGAAACACAGGGGAGGAGGTGGACTAGCCAAGGGGGCACAGCTCCACCCTTTCCCCCTGCACAGGGCTCCATGCCTCTGCACCCACAGCCCTTGCCCAGTGGGGAACTGGCCCTGCTCCTCCATTCCCTGTTATTTTGGGGTCAGCACAAGGCAGGGCCCAGTCTCCAAACATCGGAGACCTGGCTGCTGCTGACAGTCCAGCCACTCACAGTCGATGGCACCAGACCTCCCTCTAAGACCTACAGCAAATCTCGATCTCCAAGAGCCACTGATGGCTAAAGGTACCCCCAGCCTCGTGCTGTGAGCCCGCTTTGGCAAAGAGCTTTGCAAAAGGTGGAGAATCTCTGCCGGGGCCCAGGGCGAGGAAGGGGGAAAGGGAAACTCTCTGGGGGTTTGGCTTTTGCTAAAAGGTGACTCAGTGCGTGACCCGGCTGGCGTGGCACCTGCGTGCTGACGGGCTACGCACCCACGTGTGATGGAAACACTGACACCGCTCCTTACCAGTGCTGCACAAAGAGCAACGGGTGATTAGCCATCGATACATATATAATGTTTGCTGCTGAGATGAAAAGAAATTTCCCTGCAGTGATGCTGGCCACTCAGGAATGGATTCATCAGCCTGTGCTTTCTGTGCTGTGAGCGTAGAAGATGAGGGAAGCTCATCATGGGCAGGATGCTGAGGAAAGTCTCACTGAAGCTGGATGAGACCCTTAGGGAACAGCTTGTTTCACTCGCCGTCTGGTCCCTGACCCTCCTGCAAAAGCCCAGATCATGTTTTCTAGCTGTTTTGCCTGCAATTAAGGAGCCAGAAAAATCTTGAAATCTAATTTCCTACCAAAATAAGGCTGATGCTGTCGTGGTGTCTGTCTGCCTGTGTGCTCTCCCCAAATGACTTCTGAACCTGCTGGCCTGCTTCACGCAAATTTGGCTGAGGGTTTGCAGATAATTAAGTCTGTACAAATATGAGATGGTTGAGAGCAGGAAAAGAATCTTGTACATGCCCCAAAACATCTGTAGCATGAGTTCATTTATTATTAGACACCAGAAGATCCACGTGGGAGATGCTTCTTACAAACACTTTAACCACAAAAACATTTTCGTTCTCAGTTCATACATTTTCAGGCACCAAAGGCTGTCTCGAGACACAAAACCATAGGAAACAACACAAGTAGTTTCAGTGTTCACAGGGATGACCTTTTTATTTTAATGAAAACTGAAATTCTTCAGCACTCAACTTGATTCCAGGAGCCAAGACTTGAAGGAAAAACAGCATAAATCATGGACCAGAAGGTACAAAGTCGGGAGGGTCAGCGGCGCTGTGGCCGGACTCAGCACCGTGATGTGACTCAGTGGCGCTCGCTGAGTTTATTGATATTTGTGCCACTGTCACCGAGAGATAAATCTGGCCCTTAGCCACTGGTGTACAGTATTGTTTGGAAGCACACTGCTCCTCCGTGCCAAAGACCCCCAACAAAAAGTTTTGCTGGTGATTGAGAGAGGCACTGGAATAACTTCCCCCACTAAAACAATGCGGAGCGGAAACCTTTTAAAGTGGTGATTACCAAAGGGAAGAGATTTTTTGGTTGTTTTTTTAATTTTTTAGGGTTCTTTTTTAAAACATCCTTTGTCTAAGGGTCTAACAATACCTGGGAATACTAAAAGACTTTTACAATTCTTAATTGACTTTTCAGCCATGTGACTGTTTGTTTCATCTCTGCAGTACCCGGCTCGGGGCTGGGCGATGAAACTTTCCCTTTGCAGCTCCTGCCAGCCTCTTTTCCTGACTCTCACGTGGCCAGCACCACTGAGCACCTACTCAGCCTGCTAAAGCAGAATATTTTCATGTCCACTCACTGCATCCCAGCCCAGACCAAGGTGAATTTGGCCCAAATGACTTGACAGAGCCTGCGTGGTGTCAGCGAGCAGCTGGGCACACTGGGCGTCCAGCTGCTGGACGTGTCTCCTGCCGTGCTCTTCCTGCAGCTCCTCTCCCTCATTCCCGTGGCTGCTCCAGGCACTCTGGCTCCTCTCTTGGCTGCTCGCTTTCAATCACATCAGCTTTTTGGGTTGCTGGAGCCTGGCCCCAAGGTTTCACTCCTCACTTCAAGTTGGCTTTCCTGTGGCTTTCCGACGTGTCCGGGTTGTGATGTATGCTTTCCCTGATGTTTGTGCAGCCGAAGGAGATACAGGAGCATTGTTGGAACATCCTTTTCCATATCCCCCATTAAGGGGCTTTGTTCTTGTCTAACTGGATTTTTTTTTTTTTATGTAACCTTGGTTATTTACTTGTGGTATTAATGTTCTATGTGTGGTACACCTTGCTATTGCTTCACTTAATTCCATGAACTGGCATTTGAATCTGTTCCACCTTATTCCTACACAGGACTAACTCTCTGTACTAAACTTAGCCCATGTGTAAATATGGGGTTTTTTTCTACCTGTAGCTCCTCAGATCACCTCGGTACTGCAGCTCAGCCTCTTGTTGTTTGGGTTGCACAGTTAAAGTGAGCTTTGGATATAATTTAATCTTGTGCAACGTATTAATTCTGTGCACTGCTGCTCACCTGTGCTTGTGCGATGGCACCACTTCTCTCTTGGTTTTCTTAGCAGCTTCATGGCCCCGTTCCTTCCCCTACGTGTGTTCAGACACGTCGTTCCAGCCATAGGAATGATACGGTGCTGATCAGGTTCAGGGAGCTGAGTCTGAGCGTGCTGGGATGGCATTTCCATCAGTCAAGGTAGTCACACGGATTCAAACCTGCCTCCCTGTCCCCCAGGAGAACACGCGGTGTGGGGTCAGAGCATGTCCCCGGCTGTAACGCAAGTGCCAGTGCTGGGTGATGCCCCACATGTGCTGGTAGGACCTACTCCCCAGGCTGAGGGTTGGGGATATGTTTCTCTCCACCTTCCCTAGCGCAGGAGGGGAGCCAGAACAGACCTGCCCTCCTGCTCCCCTGGCTGGAGAGCAGAACCCAAAGGCCAGTCCAGGTTGTCTGTCTGTCCATCTGGTGCAGGTGATGCAGGTGGGCATGTCACCTTCATGGCTGCAGCAGTGTAGTCCACCTGAGTCGGCCAGGGAGGGCACGAGTGAGAGCATGGCTAGAGAAGGTGCTGGGATAGAGGATGATGAAGAGGAGGAGGACAGGCCCTCTGCCAAGCAAGGTTTCTTCCTTATCTGCTGGGACTTCTCTATCGATCGGCTGCCAGAGGCTCTTGTTTCTGCGAGTCTTCTTTTACACGATTCAGCTGAACGTGTCATTTTGAGTGGTTGTCATCGGTGGCAAAAGGTACTGCCTGCCCTTGAATGTATTTTTGAAAGGTGAGGAGAGCCAGAGCTTCACTGTTTCTGTTCCACTCAGGCTCGGGAGCCTCGCCATGGAGAGCTCTTGCTGCTGACTGGGTGATTTCAAAGGGAGTTTAGGGGAGAGGGATGGGGCCGCTTGGCCCTACACAAGCCAAGACACGAGCATCCCAAAGCTGTAACAGCAGGTGATGCTGCTCCCAGTTTCATAGGCAGTCATCCCAAAGCTGTAACAGCAGGTGATGCTGCTCCTAGTTTCATAGGCAGTCACCAGCTGGTTGTACTTTGCATGTTCAACAGAGCATTGTTTTGAATGGAGCTATTGCTCCCAGTCTGACCCCAGTAGCTCAGTACAAAGGTGCTGGAGGGAAGAACAGAAAATTCAGCATGCAACCTCCCTCTCTGAGGGTTGTACTGAGGGAAATGTTATACCCAGTAAATTCCTTGATGGGTTGAGTCACTTCTGGAAAGCGATGCAGCTGGGAGGCAGATTTGGTTCATGCATTGGTGTAGTCCCTGGTTTCTCTGTGTCAGAGCAGGGCAGGGGCCAGCAGCTCTTGGGGTGCCCTCCGGGAAGCAAAGGGCTCAGGGTGCTGCGCTGACCGCAGGAAAGTGACTCCAGCTTTTGGGGGACCCTGTGAGGCTTGGGGTGCTTTGCCATAAAACTGCCACTGTTGGACCTTGCCCAACATCAACCATATGTTTCCAATATGTAATGAAATCTCCCCATGTCGTTTTATTTTTCTGGTAGATGAGAAGGGCTGGTTTGATTTTAGAAAGGAGTTTCCTCTCTCTTTAGAAGCTACACCCACTCCCATCTTTCCCTGCCAATTTTTGTGGCTCCATAACCTTTCTCCTCTTTTCTACTAGTGAGTTTTCTTTTCCCGGCTCAGAGGACCCATGTGAGCAAGGATGGAAATTGCAATAACTGAGCACCTGGGAGGCTTGGACTCATCGTACGCTGATCACTAAGCAACCCAGAAAAATGTTTTTCCTGTTTTTCTTTCAGTTACAAGCACCTTAGGTGGTATTTGTTAAAAGAGCTGACTGAAACATTCTGGCAGAAAGGTGATAGGGAGATAAAAGCTGCCTTTAAAGACAAATAGCTCAAGAAATAATAGTCTTTACCAGAGGAGCTTTAGCGTGTCTGCAGCATGTCAGCCTTCAGCAGCTTAATGCCTGCTGAACTCTGCACTCGGGGGAGCGCCGGGGACGGCAGCGGGGAGCACGTGGACAAGGAAAACGCTGCGACCCGGAGCTGCAGCTGCAGCTCCCTCTCGATGTGGGGGTGGTCCAAACCAAAACTCACTGGGTGTTTTGTGATGCTCTCGAAACAGCAAGTTCTGGGCAAAGCTTTTGTGCTTGTTTTCCTGCATCGCCCTGCTGTCAGTGGCCTGCAAAATGCTGTAAGGTGTCTCGGTGCTTTTCACAAAATGGGTCCTGTTGTCTTTGGCTTTCTGGACATATTGTAATGTTAGTAGTTGTATTTTGCCTCTTATTTTTCTGAGTATTTTTGCTATAAAGTGCTACAAAGGAATCAAGGTGCCTTTCCCCAGAAGAGCCTGCACAAAGCGGGCTGTGGTCAGTTCTTTCTTAGAAAGTGGCTTGATTTCCTCCATCCCCTGCCCCCCACGTTGGCCTTGTTCTGCTGAGTTTTTAGAGGTCAGCAAACTTGAAAAACAGAGGTTTGTGTTGTCCCTTGCTGCCCTAATGGAAGATGCTCAAATACTCCAACCGGGTGGATGGATTGAGGAGAAATATTCCTGCAAGCTCTCGAGTCTCCAAGGCTTGTGGCATAATTGCATGGCCATTGCTGAGCTTCAGGAGCCTGCAGTCTCTGCAGGAGATGCTGTAGCCCTGCTGTGTGCAGGGGCTGCAGGAAATGAAACGCAGAATAGCTGGATGGAGAGGTTTAGATCCTAATTGCCTGTGGATTTGGTGTGCTTCCTCTGCTAGGAACTGACGATAATTAGGAGCTTGCCTTGCTGTGTGAGATGCTTGGCGTGCTTCGGAGAGGCTGAAGGAGAGCTGCGTTCCTGGATTAACCTGGCGATTAGTTGGTAGCTGCCCATGGGGGGCTTTGGGGAGGCGGAGGGGGTGTTACAGCTGGAGAACAGGTGCCACCTGCAGAAGGGGCACAAAGTGCAGGAGAGCCTGAGTCAGCCTTCCTCCCTGCTGGAACAGAGAGTTCGTAGTGCCTGATCGGGACCCCGAGAAACACCTAAAACCTGGAGGCAGAGCGAGTGATCCGACTGCCCTGGATCTGAAATACTCGCCAGAGGATTTCCTAAAATCCACTCTTGCTGTAAGCTGTGGCAAGTGGTGTGTGGCTCACCCTTAAAATCTGGTTAAATAAGGGCACTGAACACATTTGCAAGTGAGATTTGGGTCTGCAAGGGACCGAGGTCTGGTGGTGATCTGTTGGCCCTCAGTTTTGGGGAGGAACTGCTCTAGTCAGACATCTGTACACAGATAGTACTGAATGGAGCAGAGACATTGCACTTCTTGCACAAGCTCAGTTTTATTTCCTTGTCCTGAAGTAGAAAAGATAGTACTAGTTTAATACTCTTATTTCTTACAAATTAATCCTTCAGTTGAGCCTGGGCAGTGGAATGAAAAGCCTTTCAAATTAAAATCTCAGTGTCCAAAAAGTTTTGATTTAGGACTCGATGCAAGTGTAACAAACAGCCTGACTTTTAGTTAATAATCTTTTCTATTAGTTAGAGTTTTTCCTCCAAAGTGCCTCAGAAGCAGCAAGGAAAAGGGCTTCCCCAGCCCTTACAATAGAAGGAAGTGTTATCGTCTCCATTTTCCAGCGAGCAGCCTGACACAGAGCGCTGTGGGGATTTACTCACCGCGCCTTGTGAGCTGGTGCCAGAGCTCGGGATAGAGGCTGGATAATGTTGCAACTCCTACAAAAAAGCAGCCCAGTTCCCATCGGAGGCTGCTGATTTGGGTTCCAGTTCATTTGCTTGTCAAACAGTGAAAGCTGATGGTGTGCGATGCTTGAGAGGGGCTTGGCTTTAAGTGGCCAGGGCTGATTCTTGTCTTTGGTGGTCAGGGCTGAGATCGACATTTTTGAGTTCTCTGCTCTGGTGTCTGTCCTGCTGGAGGCTCACCAAGGCTCAAAGAAAATAAGGTTTTTGTGAGGTGGTGCCAGCACACGCCCTGGGGGGGGGGGAGGTGGCAGGAGCACTGGGGTGTTGGCAGGTGCCCAATGACATGCAGGAGACAGCAGCCCCTGTGAAAATGTTTGAGCGATGCTTTGGGGTGGGCAGCCTCGCTCAGTCATCTCGTGGCCTGATGGGAAAGAAAACCAGCAGTATCGAGCATGGGAACTGGGTCACTGTGAGTTTTGTCCTGTAGGAAATATGCTGGAAAGCCCTTCTCAGAACTGGAGCAGTGAGATGAAAGCAAAGGAAGGCTGGAGGATGGAGCTGAGGGGGATGCTCAAAGGCCATGTGTATGAGCTTATACGTGCCGAGGAGAGACAATTCAGGGCCCGTGCTGAGCCCTGTTACTAAGAAACAAATTAAGATCTGAATCTGCAGGTCCTGACCCAGACAGATTGAGCTGAACCAGGAAACTTGCTCAGTTTGCAAAAGCCCCTCAGTGTTACCCGCTCCATGTGATTTACTGTGCAGAGCAGCCTGTGGGGCTGGAGGCTGAGGCAGAGGAGCATAGATCTGTGATCTGTAGATGCTCCAGCGTTGGCTGTATGGGTTTGTATTTCTTCAGCCAAGTGCTGATTGCAGAGAGACAGCAACAAAAGGGTTTCCCACAGCACCTGGTTCCTGCGCCCATCTCTGCTCCTGCGCCTGCTGAAGTCGATGGGACATTTACAGCTGACGTCAATGCAAAATGCTTAGTGTGTTGTGAAAAGGTTTTGCTGAGTTTGCCAAGTTTAAAATGATATTATTGTTGTTTTTTAATGAGTCACTTAATTGTTGATCATTTTCTTAAATCCCCTGCTTCTGGAGTCACGTGCATATAAAATAACTGCATTTTTCAACAATTTCTAGACATTTAAGAGAGTGTGGGGGAGAAGCCTGAGGATGTGATCCTGAATATTCCCTTTTGGCTCTATGCTTAGAGGCAAATAAGAAGCCCTGAAAAGTTACTTGTTTTGAATCTCACGATTTTCAAGAGCCTGGCCCCTGACAGCCGAGTGTTTGGGGTTAGCTACGCTGAGCAAACATCCTGAACTTGGGCTCCTGACCCCGCTTTGAGTGTTTTGCTTTTCAGACCCAGAAGGTTCCCAGGAGAGAAGAAAGGAAACTGGCTGGCTATTTTTAAACCCTTGCAGTTGCCTTCCTGCCTTATATTATTTATTATCCATTATCAGAAGTGTTTCTCCCCTGAAACCATCTTTAGTGGTCAACCAAGGGACCAGTGAAAATTGCCCATCAAACAGAGCTGTATCTTTCCATAGAGGTCAGACAAAGCTGGAGGGTTTTGAAGGGTTTTGCCCACTGAAAATGAGTAGTGCTGTTATTTATTATGTGCCCTTGAGCAGTGCCAAGCAATTCCAGTGGTGGGCCATAATTTCATTGCCCTAAGACATAAACACCGAAGAAAAGCAGAGTGTCCCTCCCAAAGGGAGCCCAGAGAGACAACACTGATTTGTGCTAGAGAACAGGGCACTGCCTCTGATTTCTGGGTGCACCAAGCGAATCGGTGCTCTCCACCAATCTCCTTTCACAGCGCATCTTGCAGTGTCACACAGTTCCCACGTGATGTGCCAGTGGGTCTAAGGACACCTCTGTGCAGAGCACCAGCACATCCTTTCTGCAGTGGAGAAAGCTCCAGTGACCTGACCCGCACCGTGGGGTGACCTGGGCAGGGATTGGGGCTGCATCTCTGTGCCTGGACAGTGTTAAAATCCACACCCCAAAGGTGTAGGGCTGCCTTGGGAAGTGCAAGGCCATAGTACAGGGCTGAATCCCCTTTCCCAGGGTGTCCCGGGAAGTTCCCTTGACCCTCTGTGGCTCCAGATAAGCAGGACAATAGCCCACATTGTCCTCACTCATCCTTCTGCCTGGTAAACTTTCAAGTTTGAAGAATATCGCATCCCTGGCAGCTTTGTTAATCCTTTCCTGCCCGAGCAAGAGCTGCTGGTGCCCTTGGTAGAGCTGGACGGGCGAGCCACGGCTCCACATTCTCACTGGAAATAAAGCCGCGGGGCTGGAAGGCCCTGGGAGGCTGATGTTATTTCAGCTGCGCAGGGAGCTGAGGCATAAAAGTCTGGGTTTTGGTGGTGTCAGCAGCGACGGCCTGGCCCCTGTGATACAGTTTATCGGCAGCGTGTGAGGAGGGAAGGGGAAGAGCTGGGGAGGGTGAACACACGCTGTGCTCAGCACAGGGGGAGGATGGATGACAAACAGTTCTGCCTGTTTCTCTTTGCCTCTGAAAACAAAATTACGTTGCAGGGTTTCAGCATCGTCTTGGAGGCTCAGGGCCTCTTTAAAGCAGGATCTGCAGCTGCCTGTGCTCTGGACCCGTTTCTCTTTCCCTGTGTCCCTGCTGGGCTGAGCACAGGTGCCCTGGTCCCCACTCCCCCCTTTGCCCGCACATCGGGGGCTGGCACAGGGAAGGGGTCAGACCCTGTTCCCAGCAGTGACTCTCTGCGTGGCCTCTGTCACATCCCCTCATCTCCCCCGGGGGACGCTGCCAGCTGCCCCTGCAGGGCCGTGACCGTGTCAGCCCAGCTGTGGAGAGTGGAGGGCTGGGCAGTGCTCTGAACACACACGGCACTGTTGGCGGGGGCTGAGCTCATGTGATGAGAGAAAACTTGTCTGTTTAGCTGAAAACACGTGCTGTTAATATTCATGCACTTGAATTTAATACTTTTTGTGTGTGTGTGTGTTTAATACTACTTTTTCTTTGGGTGGTAATGTGTAAACCCCAGACGTGGTGATAGGAGAATCCTCTTCCAGAGCCGTTATCACCTCTGTAGCTTCGCTCCCTCCCACCCTCGTTAAACACCCGGGGCTCACCGCACCCTGTTACCCCCCAGCTTCACTCCTCCTGCCATCCGCGGCTCCCGCCTCACGTTTTTGTGGGTTCGTTTTTGTGATGTTTTGTTTTTGGTTTTTTCCAGCTCCGCCGCTTCCCCCGGCTCTGCGTCCCCCCGCCTCCCGCGGGGGCCGGGCCGTACCGAGCCGGGCCAGCCCTCGGGGCGGGCGGAGGTTTCGGGAGGAAATCCAGTGCCTGGTTTTGCAGTCTCGCCGGCTCCGTCCCGGCCCCGCGGTGACATCAGGCAAAGCTGCTCGGCGGCGCGGGGGCGGCTGCGGGCTCCCGGTGCCTGCCCCGCTGCTGCGGGCGCTCCCGCCGCGCCTCCCTTACCCCGCTGCGGCTCTCCCGGCTCCGGTGCCCCCGGCCCGGCCTTCCCTCCCGGGCATCCATCCCTCCTTCTCTCCCTCTCTCTATTCATCCATCCTTCCGTCCCCGGGCATCCCGGGGGCGCTGGCGGGGCCGGCGGCGGAGCGCGGCGGCGGGGATGCGGCGGCGGGGCCGATGGTGAGCCGCCGGCGGGTGCCCCCCCCGCATCATGCCGCCGCGCCCGCCCCCGAGAAGATGTTCGAGGGCTGCCGGCGGGCACGGAGCCTCTGGGGGGGCGTGAGGCTGGAGGTAGCCGGGGAGAGCAGCCCCGTGGTGCTGCACAGCTTCACCCAGCTCGACCCCGACCTGCCGCCGCTGGAGGTGAGTGAGTGCGGGGGTGGGGATGGGTGGGGGGGGGTCACTGCTGCCGTGAACTGGGGGGGGCTTAGCTCACTGCAGGGTGGGAGCACGGAGCGGGGCCCCGCTAATTTGGGGTTCTCCGCCTTGCTGGCAGCCAGGCCAAAGCCAGCTCAGAGTTTGGTGAGGGGATGGCTGTGGGCAGTCTGCTGCGTGCAGCTCTGTTTCATCTTGATTAGTTGCTCTGTAAACCAAGTTTATCTGCTTGGGTTTTTTTGTCTTGTGTGTTGTTTGGTTGGGGGTTTTTTTAGTTTTTCTTTTGTTTGTTTGTATTTGTTTGTTTGTTTTTGGTTTTGTTTGTTTGTTTGTTTGTTTTTTGGGGGGAGTGTGTTTGGTTGGTTTGTTTGTTTTTTTCAGCCGCGTGTGGCAGTGGCATTGACCGGCAGGCAGGCTGCTGGGCTTTGCTGGGAGAAACTAAATTGACTTTCTCCTTCGAGACAACCAGGGAAGAAGGCAGATTGCTAAAACCGGGGGCTTTTTAATATTTTATTTGAGACTCCGGCAACTGGAGGCAGGATCAGATCTGAGCTGCTTGTAAAGGCTTCAGACTTGTCCAAACCACAAAAGTGTCCTCTGGGAAGGTTACGGGCATTGGGAGGACTTTGCTGGAGGATGCAAAATATTTGTGCTTCTTTGGATTCGACCTCAGGCGGTTCAGAGTCAGCCTGGTCCCCAGGAGGTCTCAGCCCGAGCGGTTTGTTGATGGCAGTGGCATGTGGAGGCACACGAAACCATCTGAGTCAGAGCCGTGCCTTTTTTTCTTAGCGATGGATGATCAACTTTGGCGTGCCAGGAATGTCATTGATTCTGAGCAAACGGTGTGTTGGGAGCTCAGCTGGAGGAAAATTTTGGCTTTTGGAGGTGGTGCTTTCACGGTAGCATCCTAACCCTGCGGGCTGGCGGTGCAGGGGTTAATACCAGCGAGGGTCAGCGAGTCTGTCTTTGCTGGGATTTCGAGCCAGCTGCAGATGTGTTTCTCTGCTCTGGATGCTTCCCGCTGGAGGGGGGTGGTGAAGGGGGGGAATCACCGCTAAAACCTTTTAGGTTACTGTGCAGATATCCGGGCAGGGCAGCCAGCGTTTCAGGGGTGATGGTTCCTTCTCCCCGCACGAAACTTATCTATTCCATAACCTGTGATGGAAAGTCTTGGTCAGTCATGAACGGGAAGGGATTATCTCAGGCTCTGCCTGTATCATTTCACCTCTGGTGGCAGGGGCTCATCAGCTCTGCTGAGAGTTCACGAAAGCTCCATCCAGCTTATTTCCCCCCCCCTTCTTTCCCTTCCCTGCTTCTCTCTCCTGGGGGTGGGCGTACTGACATTGTTTGGAGTACATCATCTGGTTCGTGTTATGCCTGGCAGGAAGTCCAGCCTCTCTGGCCGCCGCGCTCCGGGAGGCCGAGGGGCCGCGCTTTTGGCAGGGAGAGCAAGAGGAGTGGGGAGGAAAAGAGGGGGTGATGCAGCGTGCTGCTCTGGCCCCAGGGGAGAGGCTGCCTGGTGTGTGAGAGCCCCCAGCACCCTGTCTGGAGGAGGCTTTGGAGCTCGGGAGAGGGTTTGGCAGCATCTCGGGCAATGGGAGTTGCAAAGGCAAGGTCAGCAGAGCTGAGGGTGGTTTGGCATGGCCCTGAGCAAGTCCCCGCTCACCTAAGCGTGGCAGAGAGAGATGACTGCCCACCAGACCTCCTTTGAGGTCATCTTTGCCCACATTTCTGCTCTGGGTTGTGCATGGGCCCGTGCTGTGTACTGATCGGAGCAGGGTCCTGGCGTCTGAGCTCTTGCACTTTCCTCCCAGCACTGAACAACTTAGTAACAAACTCCTCCTTTCTCAGTACTGTCCGTTTGCAACACAAGGTGCATCCCAGAGTGGTGTGGGGTGACCTACTGCCTCTTGAGCAACTCTGAGATGCTCAGAGAGCCGCTAACCTCTGGTATGTTCCTGTGCGAGGGCCTCCGCGTTGCTTGCTAAGCCCCACTGGGCTGGATGGGTTGCACTTGCTGGTATTGCAGTGCACAACTGGGGATAGGAAAAAAAAAAAAGAGTGTCAGTGTTGTGACAACTGTCCTGGCAGCAGCCTGGCGTGGTTATAATCCTCGGGTAGAGTTACTCTGCAGGATGCACGCTGGGAGGAGAAGGCAGATTATTTGAACAAGGAAACCCGTGGAGACTGTCGGTGTTTTTGCAAAGCCCCGTTGATAGCTCCATAGTGCTGCCTCTGGTCCCTGGGTCCATGGTGGGAGCCTGGGGCTGCCACCTCTGACGAAGGGAGTTGTGCTTCCCGGGCTTGGCATGTCCCCTGTGCTGGGACACAGCTGGTTTCGGTAGAGCTGTGCCAGCTTATGGGGTGGATAGTCTGGTCCCACAGGGAATAGAGGATCCCTGGAAAGCTGCTGAGCAGGTTGCAGGGAATGCAGATCTTGTTTTCTGCTCCTGGGCCGAGCCCCCGCAGATATCAGCAGGGCAGCCCCAGACCTTTGCCTGTATCCCGCGGCAACCGTATCGATCACCCAGGCATCGCCTTGAGGTCCTACTCGAGGTCTCATGGCCTTGTGTTGCCGAGTGTTCTCGCTGTGATTTTAACCACAGGCAATGGAAAATTTAAACTGTCTCAGCGAGGGATTGACAGAGCAGCCCTGCAGACCTTTTGCTTTGACCTTTCCAGTTGCAATCCAGCCCAAATCAGCAGTGTCAATCCTTGCTGTCCAGCGACAGCTATAAAGTGAATTTGGTGGCTCTTCTCCTGGTCCATGCTGGACAAGCAGGGTATAAACCCCCCCTGCAGATGACACAGACTGAAACTTTCATGAGGCTGATGTTGCCAAACCTCTGGACAAGCGGCTGGGCTGATGCATATCAAAAAAGCCTGTGCCCTTGCTATTCTGGCTCTATTTGTTTTCTGAACAATTAGGAGATTTTTAGTTGCTCAACACATTCTCAAAAACTTTAAATGCTCAGCCCAGATGCCTTTGAGGTCACTGCTTGTTCTTTACAGCTTGGAAGGAGGAAAGGGAGGGGCAAAGATATCTCTTAAAAGCCATTTTCTTTTAGCTTCCTATGGTGCCTTTGGAAGAAGATCCTTTTCTCCCAGCCTGTTCTCCTCCCCCAGGCACAACCTGATATGCCCCTTGCAATTTGCCAGATGAACATCATCCGTTGGTATTTCTTGGATGGGGACCTACCTTCTGGTTCCTTCCCAGAAAGGTTTGGAGACAGTGATGAGGCCAGAGCAGGCTGAGATGCTGCTGCTTGTCAGTGGCTGCTGCAGGGTGGGAATAACAGAGGTGGGAGGGGGGGTTTAATTATTATTTGACATGGTTAGAGAGAAGTTGGAGAGAGGTTTCTAAACGTGTTTGTATAAAGATCTTTTTCCTCAGAGGCTGCTGTGCCATGTTTCCAAAAGAGTGGGAAACCCTCCGGTACTGGGATCTTGCTGAGGTTGTAGTGGATTTAGTACCATACTGGCAGCCCTGGAAACTGAAATTTTGGTTTACCCACAGGCTGGCTGGACAACCTCCCCCAGCAACCCCCACACCTTGGCTTTGCTAATGGGGCTCCCTGCAATGGGGGAGTCAGGGGGTCCCATGCTGCAACTCGGGGTGGTTCAGGGCCCCCCAGATGACACTATTGCTCTGCTACAGCCATCTGTTTTATGCCTGGCAAGGTTGAATTGGGGGACAGGGGAAACTAAATGCAGTCTTGGAGGATTTCCACACTTCCCTGTGCCTGAGTTTGGGCTGTGATGAGCGAAAAGAGCGTCCGGCCGGCTGTGCCTGTGGCGATCAGAGCTGGGCTGTTGGCTGTGACCACCCCACAGATAGGACCAGAGCACAACCTGCTTTTAGGGCCACCTTAGTTGGTCCAGCCATAGGAAGGGCTTTACCACTAGCAGCTACTCCACTGTTCCATCACCCTTTCTGGCTGTCTAATTGCCAGACATTCTGTCCCCTGAGGGACGGGTAATTGGAGGAGCAGAGAGCTTATGTAGGTCACTCGAGACCACATTTAAAGGCTGGGCATCCCCTGCCTGGACTTTCTCTAACCCCGTTGTCTCCAGAGCTGCCTAGTGCCTGGCTTTCAAGTGGACGCCTTTCTTTTATTTAAATATATACTTGTGGCAGGGCTGCTTCAGTTCTCAAGTATTTCTTCATCTCTCACAGACCCAGCAAGAGGGGGGGGAAAAATGTCGTTGCTAAGGAGCAGGATTTGGATACAAAGCTGGCCAAGCTGCTGGCAGGGGGCCCGGGGGGCTCCAGCACAGCTCGTGGTGGGTCAGAGTTTGTGCATTGCTTTGGTGGGATGGCACCTGCGGGGTCTGGATGAGGGGGATTGGGATTTGAAGCATCACTTGGGCTTTAGGGAGAAAGAGCTGAGTTGTAGGGTTCATACCCTCCGTAATTTAATTTATGTGGTGCTGGGTTGGATACAATGGCAGCATCCTTTGCCTGTCCAAAATGTGTGTCATTTGCTGCTGGGATCTGTGCGACCTTCACTGTACAATGAGAAGCATCTGCAGACTGAAAGGTGAGGCTGGCATGAGGGCCCTTACAAAAAGTGACCTGGTGCCCAGGGAGATGTGTTAAGCATCACACTGAAACTGTATCTCAGCCTCTGGCTGGAGCATGCCTGCCTGGGAAAACTGGCAGCAGGGGAAAATTTGAGCTGTTTGGCTCCTTCAGTTGTCAATTTGTCTCATCCCTGTCGTTCCCATTTGAGACATCACGACAGCCCCAGCCCTCCTGGCTCAAGGGAGCCCCACAGATGCATTTGCACTTTGCTCTGGAGTTGTTAGGGAATGGGAGCACTGAGCTGCAGCCTGGAGCAATCCCAGCCGCTCCCCACGGCTCTGCCTTGCAGGTTGGGCATCTGAATGGAGACCCGGGGAGGGATCAGAGCAGAGGCAGAGGTGTGACAGTGAGCCTGCTCTGAGCTCAGGCTGGCACGGAAGGAGCTTTGCTCACATGTAATGTGGTGTTTGCAGAAGGGCTTTTTGTGGATGGGCCTTTTTTTCCCCTTACCACCTGGGAACAACTCTCCCAGAGGCAACAGGAAAGTCCTTTCCCAAATCTCAGCGTGGGTTGTGCCATTGCATGGGCTGCAGGAATCAAAGACCCATCTCCTTTGGTGAAGCGGTGACTCCGCAGCACCTTAAAACCTAAAACCTCTGTCTCTCTCCACCTGATTTTGTTTTGGTTTTATGATGTTATGCAAATAATCTCTACAGTTTTTGTTTAGGTTCCTGGGGCTGCGTTGATACAAGTTCTTGTAGGGCAGTGCTTCTGCATTAGATAACTACTGAAAGTTTCCCTCTAACATACCTGAGAGTCAGTAGTTACGTGACAGCTAAATGTCAGTGGAGATTAAGCACAGGCAGAGGCACACGCGTGGCCCGTTTCACTTGCGTAGCTCGGCAGCAGTGAGTTTGTTTTCATCGCACGGTTGGTATCTGGATGAGCCCTGCTGTCAGAAACACGCTGGGATGGGGAAGGGTTTCCACCCCCTCTGCACGTAGGGTGCTGGGTGCTCGTGTAGTGGGACCAGTGGGCAGAGCTGCCTGGAGAACCCTGAGGTCAGCAGAGGCAGGATGGAGATGGCTCCAGCTGCCAGGCACCGTCCGAGTCCTTGGAACTGACAGGGTAGGAAAAAAGTTGGTTTAACTTGCAAACAGAGCAGATTGGAGAGGAAACTCATCCGAGGCAACTTCAGCAGGAATGCTGAGACATTATTTTTAGAGTGGCTTTTCTTTCTGCTAACCACACTTGAACAAACAGCAGCTGAACTGAGGGCCTGTGTGGAAACCTGCTTTTCAAAGGGCTCACTACCCGTCTTACCAGAACTTCTTTTCATGTGATGGAGCAAAACCACGCAACCTTTCCCTGCTCTTTGCAGTGGTCAGGTCTCCATGGAGATTCGCAAGCTGAGAGCCTGCCCTCGGCTCCTGGCTCGAGCCAGCACTTTCGTTTGTGAAATGATGTGTTTGGTTTGGGTTTGCCTCTTAGAGTTGGAACTAAATTCAGGAAACCATCATTTAGCCAAGCGGGGCAAAGTGAAGCATGTCACCCGAGACTGGCAGGGTGAAAACTCAGCTGTGGGAAGCAAACAAGGATGCTGAAGTGCACACCTTCTTGTGGTCAGGGGAGTTTGGACCTCACCTTCCAGATTAGGCCAAAACCCCAGGGATTTTGTTCAAAGACACTTGCCTAAAAGGCTCAGACTTGCTACTGGCAAGGTCTGTCTCCATGCGCTGGAACAGCAGCAGAGCCAGTGAGCTGCAGGGGCACCATGGTGGGTGTGAACTGGAGCTGATGGTGTCACCCCCATTCCTCCCGTGCTGCAACCCCAATGATGGTTGCAGACTTTTCAGAGCAAGGCTCATGCTCAGTTTGGTTTATCATCTTAAAGCAGCCCAGCTTTTCCCCAAACATTGCTATTTCTTTGCTTTTGATGATGATTATTATTTTTTTTTAAATTAATATTCAGTCCTAGCTGCAGTTCTGCTGGTCAGGACCCCTTGGGCTGCATCCCTGTGCTGAGCAGTGCTTGTTGCTGGGGCCCGTCACTGTGATTACTGGGTTTCTAGACAATGTGGTTTACTAGATGCAGTCCCGATTGCGACAGTAAGAACTGGTATTAAGACGGGCCTGGCTGGTCCCTCCCTTGCAGCGTGCTGGGGGTGACTCAGAGCGTAGCTATGGCTCATGCCAGTGTCATAACACACACTTATTCCCTGAAGTGCTTTTTTTGTGAGGGGAGGGGGTAACTCACAGACTCCATCTCTCCCGGTCTTCATTCCCATGGGTGTTCCTCAGCAAAACTCAGCTCTGGGAGGATGGAGGTGCTTGAGGCTGGACCTGTCAGTCCAGGAAACATCAAAAGAATGGAGCCAGGGAAGGAAGGTGGGCACTTCTGCCCTCTTCACACCAGTGCTGCCTCACGGTCATTGTGCACATCAGTTTTTTGGGTATCCCAGGGTTTGCCCTCCCCACATCATTTTAAAATGGGAGAGTGAGCTGCAAGGATGCTCCCAGGGGATGAACAGGGCAGAGTGTCAGGAACAGACGAGTCAGGGTGGGAGCGTGCCTGAACTGGCTCACCAAAGTGCTGTAGCCAGGAGGAGCAGGCTTACTCGTGTGGGGTTTTTACCTGCCATGAAGGAGCTCTAGTCACACGAGGCAATACTTGTCTACAAATGCCTGCAGTGACTCAGTGCCAGGTTGAAATCCTGATGCCCTCTGTCCCTGACACTGGCACGCCTTTGTCATCAACCATCACTAGAAAAGGACTGTGTCTTAAGTGGTGAGAGAAAACATGGTCCAAAAAGTCTGTGCTGGATCGGAGTAGGTGGGAAATTGGAGAGACCCTGTGTGAAGCTGCCCTCTCCCTGCCACCCCCCAGGGTTTGGCCAGCACATGATGGAGGGTTGGCTGCCTGCAGGTCCTGCTCTGGCTGATGCTGTGACACGGTCCGTGGCAGGACTTGCACCTACAAGTGCAGGGCTGGGGGGTCTTAAGAGGGAGTTCATCCCAGTGTCCCAGCTGCCCACTCCCTGCCTGCTACCGCAGCCACTTTCCACTCCCTGGATGAGCAGGATCCGGCACACCCAGCACTCAGGGCAGGGCCAGGGTCCAAATCTCACTGCTTGGGCTCCTGGCCCATATTCAGGTTCTTTGCAGCAGCTGGATTTTTTTTATTCTTTTTTCCCCTGGTTGTTTTCTCCCCAGAGGTGCCAATTAAACTCAAGCTCTTGGTTGCTTCAGCTGTGGAAATCAGACTTAGTTGACTGAGCATCCTGGTTGCGGCCCCCCCAGGTGTTGGCTTGTTGACTCCTGCCTCTATATCTGCTTATATAGCACCTACTGCCTCCTTGACACCTATTTAAGTAATGCTCTGAAGGTGAGATTTTCTTGATTACAAAGCAAAAGTGCTTGCTCTTCCCCCTCCCAGTTTCCATCTGGCGATCCAGGGAGGGGAACAAGTTGGGGGGGACCACCGAAGAGGAAAATCCCAGCCTGAGGATGTCCTGACACCCGCTGCTGGGATGCAGTGGGATGCACTGGGGCTGCAGGTGTCAGGAAGAGGCTTGGACAAGACAGGCTCAGCCCGGAGCTTTGCGCAGGGCAGCCCGGGAAGCACATCGGCAGCAAATGGAAGCATCCTACGTCATCCCGGCCGGGGTGGGAGTCGGGCACGAGGGGCATGGCCGGAGAACAAAGGCTCGCATTTATTCCTCCCGTCCTTTCACCGGCAGCCCCTCGCTGCCTCCCTGCACTGGATTGTTCCTGTATTTTCTCTGCTTCAGCTGTTTACTGGGTCACCCTGGTGCAGACACGCACACAAAGAGCGAGCCATCCGGCGAGGCCATTCCTGTGCCACCGGCACCGCGAGCCCCTCTCTGGCCCCGAGGAGCACAGTGGTGGCATTGAACTGGGCTGGGCGAGCGCCCGAGTCTGCCCTGCTCTGGGGTCAGGGTGAGCTGAGGGCATCCGGATCCCGCCCCCCCCCCCACCCGCCAGCATGCTCCTCTGTGCAGGCTGGGGTGATGGGATTTTGGGGAGGGGGACCCAAGAGGTCTGGGCTTGTGGACTTTGCCCACACTTCAATTGCACCAGCTTTAATGGAGGGAGCATAAATTGACGTCAGGCTGTGTAAACACACGGGTGGATGCTTATTTCACGAGAGCTTATTTGGGTTCAGCTTATCTCAGCTAAGGATGTGTCTGAGCTAAATTGAAATTAACCTTGTTCAAATCGAAATGAAGGGTGACAGTGCAGTTACCGTAAGCCAGACTGCAGCCAGACAGGGCTGTGGCAGTTGGACAGCCTCCAATTTGTCCACTCCAATCTGTGCACCTTCAAAATTACAGAACACTAGTACTCCCTGCTCTCTTTTTCCCTCTCTGCAAGCTACAGTAGGTGGGTTACTGCATAGGCAGCTATTTACAGTTCTCCAGGTGTCTTGGGAATGCTGAAACTCCCTGGGAATGGTGAAACTCCCTGGCAATGGTCGGTGTGGGGCCGGTGGGATGGCTCAGTATAGCACAGGCGGCTGAGAGCCACCTCCTGGCTTGGGGCTGATGTTTGATGCCTGGCAGTTGCTGGAGTTGACACCGTAGCGTTGCCCTTTCTGCATTTCCCACATGCCTCCCTCATGCCCAGGTGCGTGCCCAGGGCTGTGCTATGTTCATCTGGGTCAGGTACTTGCCGAGGGCGAGGGGGTGGTTTGACAAAAGCAGCTGGTTTTAGAGCAGCTGGTACTTCTTAAAATAAATTTATTTTTTTGTCTGTCTGGACTTGCATGTGGGCTACAAGCTGAGAGCAGGAGAATATTTATTCAAGGCTTTGCATCTCTGAGAACAGAGAGACTTGGCTTTTGGGACAGATGAATCCTCTACCTGCAGATGCTGATCCATGCAAGGGGACAAGCATTGCCCTGAAGTTGCAGTAATGGAGAAGTCTATCTGTTCTGGTTACCACACGCTAAGGCATAACTGACATTTCAGGAGTGCCTCTATCACTCGGTTTCAAGGTACATCAGCTCCAGATGCCAACCCAATGGTCATTCCTTTCCAAATACATAGGGCAGTTCTTGCTGCTGCAGAAATAACACCCTTAGTGCAAAAGGGCCTTTGTTTCCGCAGTGGAATTGATAGAGTGACGTTAGATCAGGCTTGAACTGTAACCTCTTTGGGATACACACTCTTTTTTCTTTGCATCTGAACAAGTCACTATAGAGCCATCGTGTTGCTGTGACTTACAGGTGCTACTCGACATGCACACACAAAATCATCCATTTTTGAACTTGGTTCTGTTATGTCTTTTGCAGATTTTTCTGTTCCATTCTGGTGCCCATACAGACCCCTTGCTCCAAGCTGAAATAACTAAATAACTTGCTGTGAGACACTCAATCTTTATTTAACCTTACTGAGCAATAGGTATTCATTTATTATTTTTTTTTATACACTACTTTTCACCAGTCATGTCACTCTGGTTTCAGTTCCAGTAATTACCCTGAGGGCTCTAGGCGAGTTTGTAGCGGAGCGTTCGCTCTGTGAGCGTGGCCAGCTGCGTCCCTCCTCTGCTAGCCTGGCTCTGCGTAGGCGTTGGCACTGAGCATGGATGCTGCCGAAGCACACACCGAAGCGAGCACGAACACAGAGCTGAGGACTGTGGAGCAAGAGCTAGAACTTGCTGTGTCGGCGGGATCTTTTTTTCCATCTACTCGGAGAGGAAGCAAAACCTGCTGCACTCAGTTTTCTTGTAACATTCATTAAGCCTGCGGAGGGAGCCCATCCCAGCACGTCCACTGGTAGGAAACACGAGGGAAGTCCTGCTTTGGTGGCGTTTTCACATAGGATGTAGATGTCTAGGGAGAAGTACTGGTGGTGTTCAGGTACTCCAGGGTGTTGGAAACACAGGGTTTGGAGTTAGGCAGTCATCGCTGGCATCTCTGACACTGCCAGTTGCAGGTGGAGTTTGCTTTTCCCTGGGGATTCTCCCTGCATCACCCCGCGCAGCAGGGGATCCTGATCCTGTCCCTTGGAAGCTGGGGGGGATGGAGTTGACATGGAGCATCTTTGCAGATCTTTGACTCTTGATTTCCAGACCATAAAAAGAGTGAAAAAGCCTCTACGTGTGGGAAGGCTCTTAGTTTTCTTTAAAAACAAGACAAAAACAAATGGGGAAGGAATCTTGTGTATCTGCTCTGTCTCGTTTCTGGACCTGAGCTCTGAGCTCCTAATCCTCACTCCAGCCACTGACTCACTGCATGCAAGTCACAAGATGCCTTTGTAACTGATCCACCAGCCGCTGCTTTCTTGTCTCCCTAAGCTGCAAGGGTGGCAAAGGCTGCCTTTGAATATTGTCTCCAAGCCCTCTGGGCTATGGGCACAGGATCAGACCTGCCACCAGTCTTGGGCAGCCCCAGACCCCGAGGGAGGAGCTGCAAGATCCTCATGGGAGGCAGATATGAGGGGATGTGCTCCCTCTCTCTGCCCCATCCTGTTCTGTGGGAGTGTGTGGTGCTGGGTGATGTTGGCCCCAGGGCTGTTCCCTGTGGGCACTGGGTATCTTTCCATGCTGAAACACCTGAAGCTGAGCTAAGGGTGTCAGGAAAGCCTGGCTGCAGAGCGCAGCAGCTGAAGGGCCAAGAACAGGCCCTCAGCTGTCACCGCTGTCTTGGTGTCCTGGCAAAAACACCCCCTTTTCATAGTGGGTTTAAGTTTAGCTCCTGGCCTTTTTTCTGTTCTTTTCCTGTTTCTCCCTTTGGCGTTATGTTTTAATAGGCTGTTGGAATCGGTCCTGGTTTGAGGTGGCTTGGAACAGGCAGGAAGGAAGGCAGAGAGTGTTGAAAACCCAAAGGAATCGCGTCCATCTGCCTAGCATCTCTGCGCAGCCCAGCCCTAGCGCGGCACTGGAGCTCCATCAGCAGCACTGGGAACACAGCTTGGGGACAAAGGAGACAGTGGGAGGTCAACTTGCCAGAGGCCAATGTTGGCCAGAGAGAACCATTGTACCCCAGTGCCACCGCTGTCATTGCTGGGATGGTGTTTGGGAGCAAGAGCGCTCCTGCCCTCGCTGGGGCTGCCATCCCAAAACATGTGCCATGGATTACTGGTGTTGGCAGGCACCAGCATGGGGCACCTTCCCTCTCCCCAAACATGGGGGGTGTCCATCAGCTTCCTCACCAGCTTTGGGTAGTCTCTGTGGCCTTTCTGAGTGTGACCAGGGGAAGGAAACTGTCAATGAGTGTGAGGAGCAAACGGGCTGGTCCCAAGTGGCGAAGCCATGGAGGAACATCTGCCATGGGGCTTTCAGGCAGAAAGTCCCCACAAGGAAGGGTGTCGCGCTGTGTGAGCTGATTTTGGATGGCTAAGACAGAGGGTACTTCTGCTTTTGCGGTCGTTGTCTTTGTTTCACGGAACTGCCGTTGTTTCCCTTTCACTAGATGGGGGGGTGGCTTTTTTCCTATTTCCTTTTACATAACGTTGTATGCTTCAGTTTACATAAGAGGCCCCAAAGTTGCTGCAAAGTTGGTTGAATGGGTTCAGGATTTACTCCTGAGAGTGAAATGAAAGTTAATTCAGGGCTTGTGTCAACCACGGAGGATGCGGTCCTTGGTGGAACTGGTTTCTTTCACTTCTGGAAAGGCCCATTTCCCATTGATGGTGGGAAGGGATTATTCTGAGAAGGGACAGGGGATTGTAAAGACCAGACCCTCACTTTCTGTTTCTGGTTTTACCAGCTTTCACCAAGCCCTTTCAAACTTGTGCGAACATGGAGCTTCAATGAGAAACTCCCGGTGATGTCTCCGAGGCTTAGCTCTGCCTTTTCTTGTCTCATTAGCCATCAAGACTGTTAATTCCCAACAGGCGCAGGTTCCCCGCTTCCCATGGGCAGGGTTAGCATCTGCTTCTCTCTTGTGGCTGGTAGCAGCAGCCCTTTGAAATGACAGTGCAAAGAACTCTGGGTGCTGTGTTATACCTGTCTGTGGAGCAGGCATTTTGCATAGCCCAGCTGAAATGGAACAGAGTAACAGGAATATCTTGATCTCTAAACCAGCTGTTGTCCAGGGAGCATCCGTAAAAGCACTTTAAACAGTTTTGCCTCTTCTGCGTGTGCTGAAATTAATACCTTTTTCCAATAACAGTTCATTATTTTGTGTCTTTGGAGACCAGTGCACTAACCCAGGGCACGTGGGACCAGAGCTCTTAAGACCTGGTAATTGTTGGATAATTGTCTGCGTGTAACGTGTCGGGATGCTGTCATGCTCACATTTAATCCTGTACTTTGCTCCTGTCTTACTAAAACCACCTTTGTGACTGATTTCAGCCGCTTTCTGAAATGTAGATCCCTAGCCAATATTTTCCTTTGCTGTTTGGCTTTTGTGTTTTCCCCTCCCTCCAGCTGTCGAGAAGAGATGAAGGCAGATTCCCTGCTGCTCTCTGCCTGGCTCCTGCGAGGGTCCTGCGACCACAGCCCTTCCTCCAGGCTCATGAACTTTGGCTACGTCTTAGAGCTCGTTATTAAACCTCTGTGTGAAGACGTGGGGTTTGACACCAGGCCGTGTACTAGAACATTCACCAGAGAGTAGAAGAGTTTATTGCAAGGAGGAGGAATTCCTCCCTGGTGTAGTCACCAGTGCTTTGAACTATGGTGGAGAGCTCATTGCTCATGCAGCCCAGGGCTATCTGCAGTTGGAAGAGGCGGTCTCTAAAACCAGGCAAGCCATCTGGTGCAGACCTCCCGTTTCATATTTCAGGGGATGAACTCCTGCAGAGTTCACTTACGACTGCTTTTGCAAAAGCCTCTGACTCTACAGGGTTGGGTGTCTGATACCCCTAAGTTAAACATGTGGTTTTTCCCTGTGCCCCTCCGCTGAGAGGCCTTTTTCCTCTGTATGGAGAGGAGCAGGACTGCACACCGAGCTGGAGAAATCGTGGGCAGATGTTCATTTTTCTGTGTCTTCCCTTTTTTGTTGCTCACCTTGAAATGTGTTGGATCTCTCTTTCTGGGGTGCTGAATCTCTTCCGAATGAGTTTGGTGATAGGTGCAAATGCTGTAACCATCAATGTGCTCAAAATTAGTGCTTTCACAGAAAAGCTTTGCTGAATCTTGCTGCAGCCATTTAAAGCCCCATCTGGGCCTGTTGGATGCAGCTCTTCTAGCAACACGATGCAGGAAGCGACGGGGACTGTTCAGCTCTGTCTCTGCCATGGTGTGGTGCTCGGTTGTTCCTACTGAACCACCAGTGAAGGATGCTTTGCATGTGAGTGCTGGGCTGTGGTTGTGCTGGCTGAGGCTGAACATGTTCCCTTCTGCTGTGAGGGGCAGAAAATGCCAGCAGATGTTTAGGGTGGGCAACGAGGAGCAGTAGCTGTTGCAGGAATATTAACCAGCACTTGTCTGTCAGAGCAATTTAGAGAGCGTTTTGAAGATGTTCATCTTTGGTTGACTTGCTGGAAATCGTGGTATGAGTGCCAGACTTAGGATTGGAGTGTTCTTGGTGGCCAGCACGAGCCTAAGCCACAGGTCAAGTTTTTGTGTCTCTCCCAGCCCCACTCCCACCCTGTGTCTCTTCATCTGCAAAGGGAGAAAAGTGCATTTGCTTGAGGTCTTGGAGTGGGGCTTCACTGGCTCCATCCTGCTGCTGCTTTTTGCTTTGTTGGTTTTTAACCAACATGTGCGGAATGCACAATCAGCATCTCGGAGAAGCAGTGGTAGGAAGGAGGAAGCTCACGCAGAATATAAATAGCCAAATTTTAAAATGTACCAGTGTAGCAGCTCGCCTGGCTCTTGGCACGAGCCTGGCTGAAGACCGCTGGGAAGCTGCGTACTTCGTGTGTGGTTTGCAAAGGGGGAACTTTGGGGGGATATCACACAAGTCAGCAAGACAAAAAAATGAATGAATCTGACAGTCTTAAATATGGGAAGGAAATGAAATTTGCTTCTACGCACATCAGAATTGGGTGTATCCTCTGCACGTGTCACACAATGCAGAGTGAACCCCCCTGCGTGGTTATGGCAATACTTTCCACTGTAGTTGCACAGCAGCTGCCAATGATTCATGGGCTGATCCTGGGACATTTTGTCCTCCTATATGATTCGATTTCTTTATTAATTTAATTGCATTTCAACAAGTATCTGATTTTTCTTGGTATTTGTGTCTGGGGTTTTCAGCTGCTCAGCCAGATCTCTGCTCTGAGTTAGACTGTACTCAGGGGTCGGTCTGGTCCTGCTGGACCCAGAGCTTTCCTCCAGCTCAAAGGCAGCAGCTGGCTGTGGTTCTCTGTCTTGATTTCTTGCTAAATAACAAGCACTTGATTTGATTTTGAGCGTGGTGTGACAACAGTGTGGTGACCACTGCTCTGATGGTGATGATGAAGGATGATGGTTCAAGAGTGTGTTAGGTGCACGTTCAATATGTCAGCTCAGGGTTGGGTTCAGCGCTTTCTGCTCAGTGTCTCTTGGGATGTGCAGCATCATCTGAAGCCAGAGCCCTGGGTGCAGCTGTTGCCACATTCATGGGGAGCAGTTTGGGAGGAGAATTTTTTGCAGGGAGCAATATCGCTCCTGGGGCTCCATCCTGAGTGGCCCCACAGCACCTTCTTCCTCAGTGAGCCCTGAGTTGTTTCCATTGCTCAGGGGTTTTTTTGTGCATCTGAGAGGCAGATTACAGGAAAGCCATGGGCTGGTTCTGATCCCTGGCTAGCAGTGTGGTGTGCAGGGGATGACTTGACCCTGAGCCTCTGCACCCCAGTGCATGGTCACCTCCCCCTGCTAACCAGCTTACCGCTTTTGGGCATTTCCCCATCTGCTGAGCAGTGGGTTTGCCACGTGTTACTCCATGTCCCAACATTTGGTGTGGGGGATGGAGGGTGGGGGAGATCCCTGCAGTGTTTAAAAGGATCTGGATAAATCCTCTTAAGAGAGGCACTTACTCAGCAGAGCGTGGTGGGAGAGGAGGAGGGAACCAAATTGTCCTTGTGGGGCTGGAGCTGTTGCCAAGTCCTGCGCTGGCACATGGGGCTGGGGGAGCTGGGAGAGATGTGTGCCTGGGGACCTGCCCCAAGAAGCATCCTCTCTTTCCTCACCAAGTTTTCAGTGGTGTCTATCCCCAGAGCAGAAATGAGAGCCTCGTGCCTGGGTCAGGCTGTGGCCCAGAGGTGCAGAGATCTGTCTGGGCTGTGCCTGAGCCCACCCTGGCACTGCATCCTAGGGTTTCCCCCCAGCTTTGAGCTCCCCCCATGGTTTTCTGCCCTGTGTTTGTGGCAGGAGGCTTGGTGTCACCGTTGTTACTTCTCACCGAAGGTGTGCTCGGTTCCTGCAGGGGCAGATTACCCAGATTACGGTTGGACCAGGTGACAATGTCACCTTACGGGAAAGGCAAAGGCTTGGGGAGGGGGAAACAGACAGGGCTGGGTGTGCTGCCACCTGCCCAGCACCAGCCTGGGTTTGTGGAAAGGCTGGGACATGGAGCCAGGGGACATGGAGCAGATTGAGAACAGCTTCCCCAAGTCCTGGCTCTGCCTGTGTGCAGGGTTAAACTGGCCAGAAAGACCAGTGTCTCCTGGTTTGCATTTGTGAGCAGGCCAGGGAGTCTCTCTCTGCCTGCCTGCTGTTGCCTTTGGCTTGCCAGGGTATCTCATACGAGCCCACAAAGCATCTTTGCCACACTTCACTGTCCTTATCTCATGGTGTATCTTGTCCTTCCTTGCAGAGCTCCACACAGGAGATTGGAGAAGAGCTGGAGGATGGTGTGATCTACAGCATATCGCTCCGGAAAGTGCAGCTCCATCACACGGCCAACAAAGGGCAGCGATGGCTGGGGGTAAGAGCTGGGGGCTCTGCCAGCCTCCTGCCACCGGGTGTTTTGAGCTTTTTCTCTGCCAGAGACCTGGTGACCTGATGTCAGGGCTTGGCAGGTTTGATACCAGCCTGTGTCTTGCCCTCTTCTTGCTCCTCTACGTGTTCCTCTCCTGGGGGGTCCTTCCAAGCCTTATCTGGGAATCATGTCTGTATTTGGGAGGAGGGGCGTGGGAGCACGTGCTGGCCTCTGCCTCGTGGGAAGGGACACGGGCGAAACAATCTGAAGCCCTATTTAGCAGATTAAGGCAACTCTGATTGATTTTTGGCAACCTTTAGGCCTTTCCTGGGATTTCCCAAATGCCCAAATCTTCTCAGCTGGGTTGCTGGTATTTGGTGTCTGTGGAGACCTGGCTTCCATTCCCCAGGCCCATCATGAGATCCTCAGGCAGTGTAGGGGGTCTGTGGTCCCAGCATAGACCTGAACGGTGGCTTGTGAAGCTGTTGGGACTGAATTGCACTTGAGTGTGTCTGTCTTCACCCCACCCACTGACTTCTGCTCCTGTCCTGGCAGTTTGAGAATGAGTCGGCCTTAAACCTCTACGAGACGTGTAAGGTGCGGACAATAAAAGCTGGGACTTTGGAGAAGCTGGTGGAGTACCTGGTCTCAGCCTTTAAGGGCAATGACTCCACATACGTCACCATCTTCCTGTGCACTTACCGGGCCTTCGCCACCACCAAGCAAGTGCTGGACCTGCTGCTTAACAGGTGAGGCTGCCTTGAGCCCTGAAAGGCAGCTGGTATCTGAGCCCCCTTGGTCAGCAAAGCCCCAGCATCTTTTGCTGCCATGCCTTGGAGGGCTGATGGGCTTCTCCCAACTCCATCAGTGTGAAGGTTTTGGGGCATGGCAGGGAGGACTCAACTTCCCAGAGAGCTGGAGTCCTTCCAACTGGTAGCCCTGCTGTGAGGTGGCCAGTGCTGGCTGCTTCCCTCTTCCCATAATGTGGGTACTGTAGCAGAGCTGGGGGAGCAGGACAGTATGTGGGAGGTTCATCCCGACTCCCTAGCAGAGCTGGGGGTGATGTGGAGGGAGAAGAGGCAGCACTGAGACACAGCTGAGTCCAGGGTGCTCACTGCCTCCTCGCTGTGCCCCACCAGGTATGGCAAACTCCATGTGCAGGTGAATGGGGACCATGCCAGGCACTCTGTGGACGAGAGGACGGAGCTGAAGAAGTAAGTCTGACCACACTGCGGGTGAGCAAGATGGGTGGCTCTGGTGGTAGCTCTTTGGTGCTATACAAAGGCATGTGTTGTCCCAGGGGTGCTCCTGGTGCCTGGGGCTCATAGCGGTGCACATGGGTTTCTCCTGGCACCCAGTTCTCATGCAGACTTGCCTGTGTTTCCCCCTCTCCCCACAGCACCATCTCCTCCATCCTGGGCGCCTGGCTGGACCAGTACTCAGAGGACTTCCGCAAACCCCCGGACTTCACCTGCCTCAAGCAGCTCATCTCCTACGTGCGCCACAACATCCCCGGCTCGGACCTGGAGCGCAGAGCCCGCATCCTGCTGGCCCAGTTCCAGCAGCAAGAGCAGAGCGAGTCTGAAGCAGAAGGTGAGGTCATTTGGGGATGCAGGTGGAGAGATTGTTACTGGTTGGCACCAAGGATCTCCAAAACCTTGGGTCTTGCCACGTGGCTGAGCACCCAGAAACCTCACCTGTATTTATATGGAGGTGCACTGGGAAGCTAATCCAGCTGAACCAGAAGTGGGATTTCTAAATGGATTAGCTAATATGCCTTTAATCCTCTGCAGACACTTCCATCCATGTTTAAAATGACTATCCTTTTATCTGAGCCTTGTTTCTCGAGGCATGAAGCCAGATGGGAATTAAGAGCCTGGGGGGTGGGATGTGGGTGCCTGCAGGGGGCTGGTGTGGGTCTCTGCAGGCCCTGGCTCATGGTGCTCAGCTTCATGCCTCTCTCACAGCTGTGGACCACAGTGGCTGCACCTTCCAGCTGGTGGAGGAGAATGGGGTTGGGGACGGGAAGCCGGATTTCCTCTCCTTCTCCCCAGAGATGGTGGCAGAGCAGTTCACGCTGATGGATGCTGTGAGTATTCATTTGACAGCTGTCGATGGTGCTGTGCCCACTGCTCTCTGCTGCTCTGGGCACAGGCCTGTCTCTTCCCTTCCATCTTTTCCTGCTGGCCTGTTCCCTTTCCAGGGACTCCTAAGAGACCCATTTCCTTCCCTTTCTCTTCCAGGAGCTGTTTAAGAAAGTGGTGCCTTACCACTGCCTGGGCTGCATCTGGTCCCAGCGAGACAAGAAGGGCAAAGAGCACCTGGCACCCACCATCCGTGCCACCGTCTCGCAGTTCAATAGTGTGGCCAACTGTGTCATCGCCACGTGTCTCGGAGACCGGTCCCTGAAGCCTCAGCAGAGGGCTAAAGTGGTGGAGCGGTGGATCGAAGTGGCTCGGGTAGGACAGGTCACCATCCTGCTCACGTCCTGCCTCGGTGCAGGGCTGAGGTTCTGCGGTGTGCACACCCCAGCATATCCCTGGGCTTTCTTTAATGCTGAGTCCTCTCATCTCCTTGTCTGCCCCCAGGAGTGCCGCATCCTGAAGAACTTCTCCTCCCTCCGAGCCATCCTCTCAGCTCTGCAGTGCAACGCCGTTCACCGGCTGAAGAAGACCTGGGACGAGGTCCTACGGTAAGCAGTGTCTTCTGGGCTTCTGTGGCCATGGGGAGGCTCCAAAGGGGAGGTTGTGCCCTTAAATGTGCAGGTGGGATCATCTCAGCTTCAGCATGCCCAAAACCCAGGGACCAGTGCTAAGGTGTCAGGTATTTAAGGAGGGTGAGGAAATCACCTCCTCCACCTTTCCATGCAAAACACTCTGCAATAGCCCCCAAACAGGAAGGCCCTGCTAGAGCTGTGTGGGTTGTGGTTGTCCCTTGGGTGAGCAGAAGAGAGCTCAAGGAGAAGACCCCAGGGTGGCACCATTACTGACTTCTCCCCGTTTTTCTCCCTGAGCAGGGAGAGCTTCCGCACTTTCCATGAGCTCTCAGAGATCTTCTCCGATGAGAACAACCACTCGCTGAGCCGGGAGCTCCTCATTAAGGTATGAAGTAGCAGCACCCATGTTGTCTGCTCGAGGGATCATGCGCAGGGAGCTCAGACTGATGCTGGCAGAAGTTTCTGTGGTCTTCGAGCCACCAGGCAGTGCACTGGCAGCACTGGCCAGGGTTACTGGGTGCAGACAGGGTGTGTTGAGTCTGGGAAGTAGACAGGGGTTTTGGACCGGGCTGAGCTTTCTGCTTCTCCACCCAAAAGTCGTCATTGCCTGAAGCTCACAGAGCAATTCAGCCAGCAGAGATAAGCAGTGAGATAGGATCCAGAGCTGCATTTAAACAGCTCCGTGCAAAGTCCCCTTGATTTCAGGTGGGGTTGTAGGATTTGTGAAAGGCTTTAGCAAAAATGTCCCTCCCTGTGGAGCTTCCCAGCCTAGCTCCAGTTTGTGGGGGCTGAGAGGACAGAAAATGCAAAAGGGAACAAAACATCCCATTAAGGAGCTATTTATACAGAACTGGAAACAAGAGCAGCAGTTCCTATTCACTCAGCCTCTCCTCCCTGTGAGCCATGCAAAAGCTCAGCTTTGATTTCCTCCCCTTCCACTCCTTCCTCTTCCTCTCTACAAAGAAAGTTGTACCAATAAAAGCAGGGAGGAATTTTAGCTCCTCTATTAGTGCAGTCCCCCACCCGCTCTGATCCCCACCTCTCCCCACCATCCAGGAGGGCACGTCCAAATTTGCCACCTTGGAGATCAACCCAAAGAGGGCTCAGAAGCGGCAGCAACAGCAGCGGGAGATGGTGAGTCTGGTACAGCCCTCCCAGTGCCCCCTCCCTGCAGCTGCCCGGGCTGGTCCTGGCTCTCTGTTGACCCCACTGTCCCTTGCTGTCCCCACAGGGCGTGATGCAGGGCACCATTCCCTACCTTGGCACTTTCCTCACGGACCTGGTGATGCTCGACACCGCCATGAAGGATTTTCTGGATGTATGTACCTCCATCTCCATCCTCCCCTTCCTCTGCACAGCAGCAGAGGGCTGATAAATGGAGGGTTGGTCCCCCACGCGTCCTGTAGCTGACACTGCACCCTGCACGTCCCGTGGCCAACACTGCACGTCCCATGGCCAACACTGCACCCTACATGTCCTATACCCTGCACATCCCCCTCTGCCAGGCCGTGGCCATG